>OX439486.1:821099-1056099 GCA_949320155.1 Melangyna quadrimaculata
AGAAAGAATATACCTTTTTGAAAACATGAGCGCCTGGTTCATGGATGAGAATTTTGTATGAAATTTTAATTGCAGCCAAAATCGAAGGAAAATAGCGCATGCGCTAGCGCTAGTTTCAATTTATTTTAGGGGCTTTGTTTAAATTCTTTTACAAGGTTTAAATGCGGAGCTTAAATTTTCTAGCGCTAGTTATAATTATGTTTTGTTGGCTCTTTATTAAGTTTGTTTTTATTCTTTTTTTTTATTGTTGTTACTTCTTATATAAGGTATGAAGGCGCCAAGCTTTTATAAGAAAAATAGGCCTACTTAAAAATATGAGCGCCTAGTGAATGTTGAGTATTTTGTATGGAAATTTGTTATTCCAGCCAAAATAGTTTTAAATTAATTTTGTTCTTTTTTTTTTTAAGTTTGTGTTGATTCTTTTTTGTTTGTTTCTTTTCAGGAAGATGATCGCCTAGTTAAGTTCGTATTTGAGAAGATGGCTTTAAAATTTACTTGCTTTGTAATTGTAAGGTAATAGTGGGACATTTGCTTACAAACTATAACCAAAACCTCCACTGTTCTTAATTTGATTTTGTAATAGGAAATACAAATTCAGCATTTTTTGCATATAAATGCATAAATATATTGCACAAACTACACATAAAATGTTATAATTCATATACATTACATAGTAGGTATATCCTTATTTTGAATGTAGAATATGTAACAAAACAGCGTTACCACAATGTTACAAGTGTTACAAAAGTGTTACACTTTTTTAAATTTTATTGTGTTGTTACTATGTTACTTTTTCCCCCTTTTGTTACACTTTTTCAGTCCTGTGAAGTTTAGCTAAGGAATTGTTTAAAATTGAATACAAAATGAGAGTTCCCGTTAGCAAACAAAGAGTTCTAGAGTTACACCTAATTTTTTTTGAATAGTTCTGGCAAATAAAGTGTTAAAAATAGAAAAAAAAGTTTTGTTTGCTAACTTCTGTATTTACATAATATACCTACTATGTAATGTATATGAATTATAACATTTTATGTGTAGTTTGTGCAGTATATTTATGCCATTTATATGCAAAAAATGCTGAATTTGTATTTCCTATTACAAAAATCAAATTAAGAACAGTGGAGGTTTTGGTTATAGTTTGTAAGCAAATGTCCCACTATTACCTTACAATTACAAAGCAAGTAAATTTTAAAGCCATCTTCTCAAATACGAACTTAACTAGGCGATCATCAGGAACACAAACAAAAAAGAATCAACACAAACTTAAAAAAAAAAAGAACAAAATTAATTTAAAACTATTTTGGCTGGAATAACAAATTTCCATACAAAATACTCAACATTCACTAGGCGCTCATATTTTTAAGTAGGCCTATTTTTCTTATAAAAGCTTGGCGCCTTCATACCTTATATAAGAAGTAACAACAATAAAAAAAAAGAATAAAAACAAACTTAATAAAGAGCCAACAAAACATAATTATAACTAGCGCTAGAAAATTTAAGCTCCGCATTTAAACCTTGTAAAAGAATTTAAACAAAGCCCCTAAAATAAAATTGAAACTAGCGCTAGCGCATGCGCTATTTTCCTTCGATTTTGGCTGCAATTAAAAATTTCCATACAAAATTCTCATCCATGAACCAGGCGCTCATGTTTTCAAAAAGGTATATTCTTTCTTTTCAAAAAAGTTTGGCTCCGCCTTCACACCTTGCATAAGAAGGAAAAATAAAAACGAAACAAAACAAACTTGATAAAGTCCAACCAAAATAAAATTGAAACTAGCGCTAGTTCTTCCAAGTACGATGAACGCTATCGCTATTTTTCTTCTATTTTGTCTGAAATTACAAATGTTCATACAAAATTCTTAACCAAGAACCAGGCGCTCATGATTTCAAGCAGGCATATTCTTTTTTTCAAAAAATAATATACGTTACATCAGAAGGAACAAAAATAAAAAAGAATGAAAACAAACTTCAACAGAACATAATTGCAACTAGGGCTTAGAATTACGCTGTGTGTGTTTTGCTTAAACATAGTGAAGGAAAGAAACGAAACAAAACATATAGCTCGATGGACGTGTGCAGTTGCTAGGATATAGTGGAACATTTCATTTCAAAACCAAAACTAAAACCTGATTAGGAGCATGGCTGCAACAATATTTTGTGATAACATATTTTATTTTACATTAAGGCTAGGAAGTTGAACTCACGTGCGGTTTTCTGTCGAAACACATGCACATGGTACCAAGAAATTATAGCAAGAATAAGAATGTATACTTTGCAAAATAAAGATCATAATTTTGTTTTGATAAATATCAGTGGTTGTATCACGCAAATATTTTAGTAAAATGTTTTATGCCATCGCGATCATAAAAATAAAATACTTAATATATATATATATGTATATAGAGGTATACCCATTTTGTAAAAAAAGAGCTTATTGTCAACAGTTTCCTTGGCTAACAGTAGCATCGCTGATTAAAGGATTTTAACTCCCGTGTTGGGTCCTGTGTCCGGCTCACGCGTTTCCATCCGCTTAGGCTATGCTCAATCGCTAGACAGTGGCCCAAAGTTTAAAAATATGAGTTATTATTAAATGTAAGAACACTACTTTTTTGCAAAACCAATACCTATTGTATTTTTAAGTTTTTCTTCATAAAAATGGTAAAAAAACTTCTGTCCGAGTCCAGGCCCACCTCTGTCCGTTTTTTGTATAAATATTTCACAAAAACAACACATTCTAGTGTAGATTAATTTTGTTTACAAAATTTCTTCGTAACAAATTTTTCGTAGAATAAGAAAAAGTTAGAAAATTTCAAATAAACACAAGTTCGATTCACAATGCGACGAGAAAACGCGACGTGAGCGTGACGAGAACTCGTCGTAGTTGTAAAACCGATTTGAAACCATGAAATTATACGAGGGTATACACAATGAAGCGTTTCTTGTCGTTACGTCACGCCAGAGTTAGGAAAATTGAAATAAAAAGGACGCTCTCGACGATGTTTTTTATGTTTAAGAAATCGTGACATTTGTAGAAATCACTTAAAGAATGAAGAAAAAAAAAACTGGTTCGTGGAAATCAACAAAAACAAAATATAAATTACAAAATATAAATTTTGTTTTACAATGAAATTATATTTATGTAGGGTATCCCGTAAAGGTTGGTTCAAACTGAATATGATGATAGGCCAGGTCATGACCTTTCAGAATTTTGTAACTTGTTCATACCGAATCATAACAGTTTTCGAGTAAGGGCTATTTTTCAAAATTTTGAAAAAACTTTACGTTAAACCAGTTTTTTGCTCACCCTGTCCATAATTGACTTTTGTTTTTTACAATTTTTACACCAAAACTTTGGCTAATAGTTTGACTTATTTTACTGAAAAAAAAAATGTTCATTTACACCACCATTTGTCTACAAACTAAAAGATAAACTTGAACTTTGGCCAAACTTAATTTTTGACCTCAATCTTCTTATGAGCTCCATGAATAAAATTCGTATGATACAATACAGGTTTTATCTTCCAAAAATATACCGTTTTTCTGTAGTTTTCAAAAAGGTATAAAACTTGCTAAAGCGGTGCTCCGATAGAAAGTTAGAATCGTTTGAATAAGTCAACAACACGATCTCGTCAATTTTACTCGTCGCATTGTGAATCGGGCTACAGGTCGACCAAAACTCATGATCGCAGGTATTCACAGTTGCATGAGAACTCGATTTAAGTCTTCAAAATTCTCAACGACGCACCAGGCGAGCATAAAGCAAAGCATGTCCCCAGCTTTCAATTTAAAATAAGGAGAAGGTAAAAGAGAAAACAAAAACAACGACTTCTAAGTTCTAACTCCTGTACTTCGTTCTAAGCTCCGCCTCTTGGCAACGGGTTTGTTCAAAAGAAACATTGGAATAATTCAAGAAGAAAGAATACGATGGAAAGCACAAAAGAAAGAACTTGAGCTAGAACCTAGAAATTTAGAAAAAGAACAGATGAAATCTGAACAAGTGAAAGTGATTCAGTCTAGCTTTAGCTTAGCTCGTTGCTTGGCTCGGACAGGGTGGGGTATACTCGGATGTTTCTGGCAGGAGTATATTATTTCAGCTTATATTTAAAAAGAGTAATACAAAAAAAGATAATTAGCCAAATTCTAAATATTCCCCGGGAGATTTTTATTCCAGAGGTTAAAAGTTCCTCAAGCTAAATGAGTTCGCATTTTGAATGTCTTTTTCTTCTAAGTAGTATTTTTTCTCACATTCGAAGCTAGTTTAAAATAGGATAGAGAAACAAAATATCCTGATATCTTTCGTTTGGAATCAGAGAGTAGGGAAAATGGAAACAATCGAAAGTTTTTTCTTCAATCGTGATGGTTAAAAAAAACTTTTAAAACAGATTTCTATATGTATTTCGTAGAAGGTAGGCATTTCCAGTGCTGATTTATATTTTGTTTTACAATTTTTTGAAAAAATACAAGATTTACAAAGTCTTTCAAAATAGGTACAATTTCATTTGCGAAAATGTTCTTTTTGACATAACAGAAGAAGTTAAGGACAGAGTTCAAAGTATGGTTTACCTCAAATTTTAGTTAGTTGTCATTTCATGCTGTTTGTACGGTCGTATATCATACCTGAACATATTTCTTTTATTTATTTTGAAAGGAAACACAAATTCAACTAAATTCATGTTCCCGTAAAAAAGAACATATTCGACTGTAGATTATTAAAAAAGCGATTAATTTTTGCATTAATTGACCATTTGTAGGTATTCTACTATCTACTTCCAGGCCTGTAGATTATTGACCGATTGACTCGGGTTCTAGATTGGAGGAAATCAAAACATAGACAACTTTCATTTTTTTTCCCCGAAAAACTAAGTTAACAAAATTAAATGATTATACATTTTATATTACATGCATTATTATTATTATTATTATTATTATGAATATATGGTTGATACTACAAACTATGGAATAAAATGATGATAATTTCGGCAAAACACTTTTTGAAGCAAATATTGGTAAAAACTAACACTTAAATGAAACATTAGAACGTCCTTTCACGTACCACAAAACGGCCAGTCAAAAAATTATCAGTTTTATGGGCATTTTTTAAAAATTAAGTGTGGTCAGGGGAATTAGTTTTTTTTACGGCGACTAATATAAAACACAAAATATCTTACAAATTATTATGTTTTCTTATTTAAATTGTAACTTATATAATGTATACAAAAAATACATAGTAAATCCTAAAAAAAATACATAAAAGTATCCAGATTAATTGTATTATATTTTAGATTTCAGTTTTATCTCTGTTGTTTCTAATAAAAAGTTACTAAAAACCGTGGTAAATAAATCATTTTTGTGTTAAAAATTTATTTTTTAGGAATGTTAAATAAAAAAGTAATGAATTTTTAAATAATTGCCTCAATTAAGCACATTTTATTAAAAAAAAAATGCCAGGCGACTGAGTGTTTTTATAGTTTTTGCGCCAAAAACATAGTAACGTTTTATTTGACTTAAGAAAAAAAAAAATTGTTTATACTGTAGTTTCACTAGGCCTATACAATAGCGCTAAAAAATGTTCATGCTTTCATACAAAATTTGTGCGAAAATCCTTGCCAGGGGACTGAGAAACTGAGTGGACATTCCACGTTTCCTATCCCAAATGTGTTCTTCACAACTGACATACATAATAGACGCAATGAACTTTCACTGTTATGTGTAAGCGAGACTCCAAACTTCAATATACCATATCTGGAACTTCGATTGGTGCCTTAGATATCGAAATTTTTGACTGTTTCAATCTACCAGGGGACTGATAAGAAAGCCGAGGGAGAAAGTTAAATGATTTTTTTTGTAATAAAATAAATAGTTATGAAAGATTTGTTAACGTCATAATAAAAATTTATCACCTTAGGTCATTTATTGTTCGTTTTAGTGTGGACCCAAAAATAAAAGAACAGTTATGATTTTTTGTTTGAAAAACAAGCGGGGGACACGTCAGGGGACTGAGAATTAGGCACTTGGAAGAATTTTTTGAGTAACGAAAATGTATCAGATCTTTTTAATTTTTTTGTTGTTTTGACTGCTGTAAAAAATTCTGATTGATTGGTTGAACCGTTTTCAAAATATCAGCTGGGCAATAGAAAATTCCATCATTTATAGAATCACCCATATAATGTATTGTATGTGTTTAAATTTTTGAATAATTATAACATTTAATGAGTAGGTGTACAAATTCGAAAAAAAATATGCTCCGAAAATGAATATATTTATACTTTATAGGTGTACAAAAAAGGCTGAATTCTTATTTCCTTACACATTAAGAACAGAGGCGCAACTCCACTACGCTAGCGCTATTTTATTTCTTGGCTTAAATTACTAATTTTTATACAAAATTCTCAACCATGAACCAGGCGCTCATGATATTCTTTCTTTTCAAAAAATTTAGGCTCCGCCTTCATAGGTACCTTGCATTTGAAGGAGCAAAAGTAAGCTCTTCCTTTAAACCTTGTACAAGAATTTACAAAAATAAGAATCAAAACAAACTTGAAAAAGCCAACAATTTTTTTTTTTTTTTTTTATATTTAGCGCGTGCAAAAGGGGTTGTGACTACTCTTAAGATGATATACACAGCACGAGCGATTAGGTAGATTGGAGGGGATTTAAAAGGAGATACCGATGCACATTGGTTTTGAACGTCTGTAGATCACAATGGGAGGGAAAATTGAGCTGGGGAGAGCATTCCACATTCGAGTAGTGCGACTAAAGAAAGAATCTCTGTACTTAACAGTACGTCCGAAATTGGGCTCAAGGGTTAACTGATGGGCATTCCTAGAAGCGCGAGTATTGCGGTTGAATTGTTTAAGGGGAGGAATGCAACAGGCTATTTCACTAGAGCATTGCTTATGGAAATAACGGTAAAGTATCGAAAGACATGAAAAATTTCGACGGTACTCCAGAGATGAGAATGTTTCCGTTATAGTTCTTTCACCTATCAAATTAAGAGCTCTCTTTTCAATTCTATCCAATAAACTCATGTGGGTTATTGGAGCACCTGCCCCCCAAATGTGGGAGTTATCTCACAAGCGATATTTTTCTTCTATTTTGGCTGGAATTATAAATTTTCATACAAAATTCTCAACCATGAAACAGGCGATCATGTTTCCAAGCAGGTATATTCTTTCTTTTCAAAAAAGTTAGGCTCCGCCTTCATAGGTACTTTGCATTAGAAGGAGCAAAAGTAAAAAAGAATCAATACAAACATGATAAAAGCCATAAAAGCCAACAAAATAAAATTGAGCCTAGCGCTAGTAAAGATAAGCTCCGCCTTTAAACCTTGTACAAGAATTTACAAAAATAAGAATCAAAACAAACTTGAAAAAGTCAACAAAATAAAACTGAAGCTAGCACGAGCGCTGTTTTTCTTCTATTTTGGCTGGAATTAAAACATACAAAATTATTCTCAACCATGAACCCAGGCGATCATGTTTCCAAGCAGGTATATTCTTTATTTTCAAAAAAGCTTACATGAGAAGGAACAAAAATATAAAAGTATGAAAACAAACTTGATAAAGAGCTAACAGAATATAATTGAAACTAGCGCTTAGAATTTCGTTCCGTGTGTGTGTGTGTGTTTTGCTTAAACATAGAGGGAAAGAAATGAAACAAAACATACAGCTCGATAAACGTGTGCATGTGCAGTGGCTATGATATATTGGAACATTTCATTTCTAAACACAAACTAAAACCTGATTAGGAGCATGGCTGAAACAAAATTTTATGATAACATTTTATTTTACATTAGGGCTAGGAAGTTGAACTCATGTGTGGTTTTCTGTCGAAACACAAGCACATTGCACATGATACCAAGAAATTATACCAAGAATGTTTAATTTCGGCAAATAAAGACCATCATTTTGTTTTGATTTTGTAGTAGAAGGTTTTGTGCCATCGTACCCATTTTGTAAAAGAATAACCTGCTTATTGTCAACAGTTTCCTTAGCTAACAGTAGCACCGCTGATTAAAGGATTTAAACTCCCGTTTTGGGTCCTATATCCGGCTCACGCGACTCCATCCGCTTAGAGTATGCTCAATCGCTAGACAGTGGCCCAAAGTTAACAAATATGAATTATTGTTAAAAGTAAGAACAAAACTATTTTGCAAAACCAATACCCATTGTATTTTTTAATTAAAGGGTTTTCTTGATAAATGTTAAAAAAAAAACTTCTTGTCCGAGTCCAGGCCCGCCTCTGTCAGTTTTTTGTATAAATATTTCACAAAAACAACACATTCTAGTATAGATTGTACAAAAATCGAGTGAATTGTTGCATTAAGTGTCCCACTTTAGGGATTTGGTGTTGGTTAGGGTTGTCTACTTGTTGAATTTCTGAGATTCCTGGGCGCCTGGTGAAATTTAAAAAACTTTGATTTTTGGCCTCTAGATAATATTTGGTGTTGGTTGGAGGGTTGTCTACTTGCTAAATTTCACTGGTTATTTTCAGTGGGAATTACAGCAACAGGCACCAGTGTATTTCGAAAAGCTCTCCCATAAGGCCTGTACTGAATATTTTTGTTGGACAGAGTATAGCGCTGAAAAAGATAAGCTTCCCCTTTAAACCTTGTTTATAAGAAATTACAAAAATAAGAATCAAAACAAACTTGCAAATTCAACAAAATAAAATTGAAGCTAGCACGAGCGCTATTATTCTTCTATTTTGGCTGGAATTAAAAATTTCCATACAAACTTCTCAACCATGAACCAGGCGCTCATAATTTCAAGCAAATACCTACATTCTTTCATTTTCAAAAAAGTTAGGCTCTGCCTTCATACCTTGCATGAGAAGAAAAAAAAATATTTTTTCATTTCATTTGTTTTATTGTAGATAAAGGTACATTAGTCTTACATTTAACTAATATTCTTAAGAGTTTTAGAACTAAACATTTTGTTCTTTTCAGCTTTAATTTATGTTTATATAATACAAAAAATACGTGAGGTTACATAATATTAAATTAAGGGAAACTTCTACAAAAAAAACCCTTATGTAATACTTATAATCTAAATTGCACATAGGTCTTTTATTAGACTATTGTCCGAGAATTGGCATTTATACATAAAATCTGATACATATTTTATAGATAGGGTCGCAACAAGGTTGACATTAGCTCTTTCATGCAAATTTAATGTTGAAAATCGTTTAGGTAATTTTAGAACTATTTTAAGTATTTTGTTTTGCATGATTTGTAATTTCTTTTTATGATAGTCCGCGCAATCGTACCAGACAGGTACACCGTATAAGAAGATAGGTTGAAAAATGGTTTTAAACAAAGTAAGTTTGTTTTCCGTACTCAGGTTTGAACTTCGACTGATAAATGGATACAGTATTCTAATATACATATTCTTATTTTTAATAGTAACTGCAGTATGGTTTTGAAAAGTTAATTTTGTATCCAAAGTTATGCCAAAATATTTACATTCATTTTCCCATTTTATATCGGTATTATTAAATTTAAGGCAAGTTAATGGTAAATAACTGCTTTTTCTGCGACGTGTGAAGAAAACGGCTTGAGATTTAGTAGCATTGGCTTTAATTTTCCACTTCTTAAAATAGTTTTCAATATCTTTGAGTGATTTGAGCCACTGCATATTACACGTTTATCGAGCTGTATGTTTTGTTTTATTTCTCCTTCTCTATGTTTAAGCAAAACACACACACACACACACACACGGAACGAAATTCTAAGCGGTAGTTTCAATTATGTTCTGTTAGCTCTTTATCGAGTTTGTTTTCATTCTTTTGTATTTTTGTTCCTTCTCATGCGGAGCCTAACTTTTTGAAAAAGAAAGAATATACCTGCTTGAAATTATGAGCGCCTGGTTCATGGTTGAGAATTTTGTATGGAAATTTTTAATTCCAGCCCAAATAGAAGAAAACAGCGCTCGTGCTAGCTTCAGTTTTATTTTGTTGGCTTTTTATGGCTTTTATCATGTTTGTTTTGATTCTTTTTTATTTTTGCTCCTTCTAATGCAAGGTACCTATGAAGGCGGAGCCTAACTTTTTTGAAAAGAAAGAATATACCTGCTTGGAAACATGATCGCCTGGTTCATGGTTGAGAATTTTGTATGAGAATTTGTAATTCCAGCCAAAATAGAAGAAAAACAGCGCTCGTGCTAGCTTCAGTTTTATTTTGTTGGCTTTTTATGGCTTTTATCATGTTTGTATTGATTCTTTTTTATTTTTGCTCCTTCTAATGCAAGGTACCTATGAAGGCGGAGCCTAACTTTTTTTAAAAAAAGAAAGAATATACCTGCTTGGAAACATGATCGCCTGGTTCATGGTTGAGAATTTTGTATGAGAATTTGTAATTCCAGCCAAAATAGAAGAAAAACAGCGCTCGTGCTAGCTTCAGTTTTATTTTGTTGGCTTTTTCAAGTTTGTTTTGATTCTTATTTTTGTAAATTCTTGTACAAGGTTTAAAGGCGGAGCTTATTTTTTCTAGCGCTAGGCTCAATTTTATTTATCATGTTTGTTTTGATTCTTTTTTATTTTTGCTCCTTCTAATGCAAGGTACCTATGAAGGCGGAGCCTAACTTTTTTGAAAAGAAAGAATATACCTGGTTGGAAACATGATCGCCTGGTTAATTGTTGAGAATTTTGTATGAAAATTTGTAATTCCAGCCAAAATAGAAGAAAAACAGCGCTCGTGCTAGCTTCAGTTTTATTTTGTTGGCTTTTTCAAGTTTGTTTTGATTCTTATTTTTGTAAATTCTTGTACAAGGTTTAAAGGCGGAGCTTATTTTTTCTAGCGCTAGGCTCAATTTTATTTATCATGTTTGTTTTGATTCTTTTTTATTTTTGCTCCTTCTAATGCAAGGTACCTATAAAGGCGGAGCCTAACTTTTTTGAAAAGAATGAATATACCTGGTTGGAAACATGATCGCCTGGTTAATTGTTGAGAATTTTGTATGAAAATTTGTAATTCCAGCCAAAATAGAAGAAAAACAGCGCTCGTGCTAGCTTCAGTTTTATTTTGTTGGCTTTTTCAAGTTTGTTTTGATTCTTATTTTTGTAAATTCTTGTACAAGGTTTAAAGGCGGAGCTTATTTTTTCTAGCGCTAGGCTCAATTTTATTTATCATGTTTGTTTTGATTCTTTTTTATTTTTGCTCCTTCTAATGCAAGGTACCTATGAAGGCGGAGCCTAACTTTTTTGAAAAGAAAGAATATACCTGCTTGGAAACATGATCGGCTGGTTCATGGTTGAGAATTTCGTATGAAAATTTCTAATTCCAGCCCAAATAGAAGAAAAATAGCGCTCGTGCTAGCTTCAATTTTATTTTGTTGACTTTTGCAAGTTTGTTTTGATTCTTATTTTTGTAAATTCTTATAAACAAGGTTTAAAGGCGAAGTTTATTTTTTCCAGCGCTAGGCTCAATTTTATTTTGTTGGCTTTTTATGGCTTTTATTATGTTTGTTTTGATTCTGTTTTACTTTTGTTCCTTTTATGCAAGGTACCTATGAAGGCGGAGCCTAACTTTTTTGAAAAGAAAGAATATACCTGCTTGGAAACATGATCGCCTGGTTCATGGTTGAGCATTTTGTATGAAAATTTGTAATTTCAGCCAAGAAAAACAATTGCGCTAGCGTTCATTTGCGAATTTTGCCATGAAAATTCGCATGCTTTGGGGCAGTTGCTTACAAAAACTGCTTTTGTTCTTTGTGTAAGGAAATAAAAATTCAGCCTTTTTTGTATATTATATTTACGAGTATATATTTAGGTATTTATTTATATTCATTTTCGGAGAAAATGAATTTAGTTGAATTTTTGTTTCCTTTTAAAATAAATAAAAGAAATATGTTCAGGTATGATATACGACTGTACATACAGGATGAAATGACAACTAACTAAAATTTGAGGGAAACTATACTTTGAACTCTGTCCTTAACTTCTACTGTTATGTCAAACAGAATATTTTCGCATATTTGTTAGTCTTGTATTTTTTCAAAAAATTAAAAAAAAAATATTAATCCGCACTGCAAATGCTTACCTTCTACGAAATACATAGAAATCTGTTTCGAAAGTTTTTTTTTAACCATCACGATTGAAGAAAACTTTCGAATAAGATATTTCGGTGATCATGACTGGACCTTACAGACCCACTGTTTCCGTTTTCTCTACGCTCTGATTCTAAGCGAAAGATACCAGGGAATTTCGTTTTTCTATCCCATACAAACTTCGAATCTGAGAAAAAAATACTGCTTAAAAGAAAAAGACATCCAAAATGCGAACTCATTTATTTTGAGGAACATTTTAATCTCGGGGAAAAAATCGCCCGGGGTATATTTAGAATTGGGCTGATTATATATCGTCGTCGTTCTATGAAAACTCCCTAAGTCCATTTGCAGCAAAAATGAGATAAATACGCCAAGTTTATGCAAATGACAAAATCTACATATATTCTATCAAAACTGCCTTAGCTCTACGTTCCTCTATTATTAAATTATAAAGAATTAAGGCTCCCCAAATCCAAAAAAACTAAAATTTGTTGTCTATGAAAAGTCCCTAACTGGACTTAAGGAGATTTGCCTGACAAACTTTTTGACGTTTGTGATTTCGAAATCACTTGTTGTTGCAGAAATTAGAATCATTTATTTGACGTCATAACAAGCAGTATTTTAGATGACTGTAGAGATGAGAAGTATCAAAGAATACTGTAAAGTGCCGTTATTTTTCCCATCGAATTCATTTTTGTTTGTAATTTCTTAGTGCAGTCAGCAGGGTTCGGACCCCATAATTCAAATTTCGAAGTAGATTTAGTAAAAAAGTGAAGTAAAACCAAAATTTCCGAAGCAGATTTGAAAATTAGAAAAAAAAAACAAACTGTGGAAAAAATGAATTTTGACAAAAAATATTTTTAACAAAAAAATATAAAAGTTATTATTATTAACAAAAAATAAAAGTAACAATATTAATTGCCTTCGATTCAGACTTCACATTACAAAATCTTAAAACTATTTTATAGGTTAGTTCCTACTAAAATTGTGAATTGTTACAATTCAACAATAGTTTATTTAAAAATAAATTGGCCATGAAGAAATTTGTATTGTGTTATAAACTTTAATTTGTTAGATGGTTTGTAAATATCCTTACGATCATTCATTACAGTTCGTGAAAACATTAAATTTACAACAGTTTTAACACTTAATCGGTTTCTGAATTTCGTTAAGAAATATCTATAAAACAAACCCCATATGACCGTAGCAACTAGAACTAGAAGAATTGGTACCGTTATTTCATAGAAGTTTTCGGTTCGCACACACATACCAATTAAAACAAATCATACGAGGAACGACACAAACAAAAATGATTCCGTTCAAACAAAAATGATTCCGTTCAGGCAAGATAATCATGCTCAGATTCAAAGTTGGTTGGAAACTTAAAAGTGAAATAACACAGTCCCTTCAAGCAAAATCTCGGACCCAAATTTCTCGGTTCACTTGGGACTCCAAAAAAAATGAGTGTCTCAAACACAATAACAAATTTTCTGTGTACGCATGTAAAAAGAACGAGAATCGAGAGTATTTTTTTCAAGCATCGAGAAATAGAGAGAGTATAGGCGAAGTATACAATCATTTTGCCTTAATTTCCACCACTTTTTTTTTAGTTCAGTTTTGTAGGTAGCGTGGCGAAGACGGTTGCTTTTTTATCTCTTTTTTCTTGTTAACACTTTTAAACATTTCCAATCAGAAATGCAAGTTTCTATTTATTAAATATAAATTTATATTTGTGGAAATATGTCATGTTTATTAGTGCGAAATAGTCTTAAGAAAACCCTTTATGAATGATAAATAAAAAAAACTCTTGAAATGAAAAAATTCAGTTTGTTTTATTTTTGTAGGCAATGGAGAAACTGGACTAGATGGGAAGTTTTTTTTAATACTTTTTGGTTGGGTATGCCTCAATTCATTCATTTTTTTTTTTGGAACCGTTTTAGATTCTATTTGGTTTCGGTTCTCCGAGTATGGTGAATTGAAAAACTCTCACAACACGTTCACATAATGGCTCCGTGGTGATTCTAATTTCCATACTAATTTGAGCCACAAAACGCAGTTTTTCGATCTGTATTTGGATCCGAATGCGAAGTCGTCCATACGTTGCTTGATACGTTTGCGGACCGAAAACGAGCTCGCTTGCTTGAAGGGGTGCTCTCTTTTACTGTCATGATATTTGGTAAGACACTTTTTGTGTGAAAAATCGAAGTAGATCTTGAAAAAGCGGAGTGTCGAAGTAGATTTTTTTTTTATTTCTTAAAATCGAAGTAAATCTACTTCAATTGAAGTAAGGTTCAAACCCTGGCAGTCAGTGTCTTTGTAATAGAGAGCAGAGGTAAAAATTGGTAAACTTAGCTTTACAAAATAGAAGTAAAGCAGGTTTGCAGGTAAAAACCAATTAAAATATTATAAGTTCATTGTTTTATTTTAATTTTTATTAATATAGGTGTTAAATAGTTCTAATTATAATGTGATATCCACTGAAGTAGAAGTGAGTCAATCGGAAAATGATGTAAATTTGGTTCTAAGTGAAGTAGAAGTGAGTTAATGATCCCGATAAATCTGTATAGTTCAATCCAAATTATTTGTATCTTAGCATCAAGAGGACGATCTGGATTTTGATAACGATGATGTCGATGCAGATCAAGATTTTGTACCAAATGATGGAGATCAGTCTGATTCATCCGAAGCAATCTCTGTACCCTAAAAAAAAAAACGAAGTAGGTGGAACAAACCAAATCCTGACAGCTGGTCGTGTAATGTCCAAAAAAAAAAGCGCAATTTCGGACAAACTTATGTTTCTAAAAATAATACTGTTACAGTTAAAACTCCAAAACCTGTTGATTGTAACAAGTGCTACTTCAAGTGTCATGAAAGCTTTACAGACGACGAAAGAAAAGAACTTTGCAGAGAATATTGGGATATCGGCGATTATATTCGAAAAAAAAGATTTTATTTTGCGTAGTATACAGTTTAATTAAACATCAAGGCAAACCCCTCGGTGCCAAACCCCAAAGCATAGAAATCCAGCAACTAAATATTAAAAAAAAAAATGGATCAAGCAATCGTGTCTGTCGAAAGTTTTTCCTTCAAACATTGTCCATAAATGATGGACCACTTAGGTCAGCTATAAAAGGAGCAAACCTAGCAACTGAAACATTTGGTGGTTTCGACAAACGAGGTCGGCATACGCCAGCAATAAAAATTTCCGAAGCTGTTAAAAATGCGGTGAAGGAGCATATTGAGAGTTTTCCAGTGATGGAGTCACATTACTGTCGAAAATCTTCACAACGAAAATACCTTGATTCACGTTTATCAATCGCCAAAATGCATGAGCTGTTTCAAGCCGAAAAAAGATCAATGTGCTGTTTGTGCAAAATATATTTCTGCAGATAATGAAAGGAAGCAATAATTAGAAGCTGAATATTCTATGCACAAAGAACGAGAAAAAGAAGCTCTTTCCAATAAAGCTAGTGACAAGGAACTAGCTAGCCGGGATCAGTCGTTTGTAACTGTCACCTTTGATCTTCAAAGTGTGTTGGAAATTCCAAGCAGTGACGTTTCACCTATGTATTATAGTCGAAAGCTCTGCTGTTATAATTTGACGATTTATGAAGGTGCTCCACCTAACAATGCGTATTGTCATGCATGGTCGGAGGTTAATGGAAAACGAGGAAGTGCTGAGATTGTGACATGTTTGTACAAATATCTTCATCAACTGCCAGCACACGTGAAATCAGTTTCTTTGTTTTCGGACACTTGTGGTGGTCAAAACCGCAATCAGAATGTTGCTGCTATTCTTTTGTACTGTCTTCAAGCAGATTCAATTCACATTGAAGAGATAGAACAAAAGTTTCTTGAATCGGGCCACTCGATGATGGAGTGTGACAGTATGCATAGTGCAATTGAGAAACAAAAAAAGTATTCCTCAGTTTACACGATGCATGACTGGTTATATATTTCGTCTTGCTCGCTTAAAAAGAAAAATAGCCAATACGAAGTAACTGAGTAAAAGTTCAACAATTTTCTTGACATTTCAACACTAGCCAAAGCAACGCTCAAAAATGTCAATATTGATACCGATGGAAGAAAAGTCAATTGGCTTAAAGTAAAAAGCTATAAATATTGCAAAGGCTGCCCAGGTATCTTGCAATACCGATACGATCATCATAGCCTAGCCCCTATGCAACAATTAATGTCAGTGGAAGAGGAAGGCGTCAAAGTGCAATATTAAGCACGCTTAGAAATGAACCACTACCAATATCGTACCAAAAAAAGGACTTATTGCGACTATGTGAAAAAAAACGCAATTCCCGAAGAATTTCACGGATGGTACAAATCGCTTCCTGTATCTAGGCTTCCGTTAGCAGACCGGAATCCCGAGGCAGCATTAGAAAGCAGCAGCGATGAAGAAGAATAAAAATATCGCGACAGGTTTTATTTCGAAAGCTTTTTTACCTTGAATTTTGTTATTTTTCTTAACTATGTAGGTACTTATTTTCGTTAAATTTAAGTTTAAAAATTGAATTGATTTCATATTAATTAAAAACTACAAAACTTTATTTTTCCATAATAAACAGTAATTTTCTACTTCTTATGTTGGCAACATAAATGGTTTCAAGCAATAAAAATGTTAAAATGAAAATCATATTTTTCGTGTTTTTTCTTTCAAAGAAAACTCCCTAAGTCCTTTTTTACCATTTAATTCATTCCAGATCAACAATTTGTAACAAATTTTACTGCACAATGGTTATGCGAAACCCGTTCTACAACTGAAGCACAGGATCGTGCGATTCCGATAATTTTTTGATTTCTTATATTGATTTCCAACTTTAAATGCAAATATTTCAAAACACAAAAAATGGACTTAGGGAGTTTTAATAGAACGGCGACGATATATACTCGTATTTGTATTCCTTTTTTTCAATAAAAGCTGAAATAAAATATCCCTGCCAGAAACATCCGAGCAGCATCCATGAAGAGCAGATTTTTTGTCTTTGAAGGTAAATTTTAGTGTTAAAATGTTTCGGTGTTGTCCATGGCGCCTCATTAAGCAGATACATCTGTTTTTAATGAGGGTTTTAACGAACAATTCGATTATTAATCAATATACCGAATATTTATTTTTCTTTAAAGGCGATGATATTTACAAAGATTACAAAAATTATAAACAGTTTCAAAAATAACGGACATGTTAAATTGAGCTCTAGTTGTGAAGGTTGAACCAACTTTATCTCATATTCTACCCGGTAAATAGCGAATACAGAAACCAATGTTTGCTATAAAAATGGTACCAATTTAAATATGGCATCACAGTTGTGGCAATGAATTCAACCAATTAGTAGATGTATGTGATTTGACATTCAACTAAATAGTTTGTGGAGCGATTGTATATAAATATTGTATTGTATATATAATAAGGTTTTATATACAATGGTGGAGCTATCAAGTTGTTCTCTTTTCTGTAATGGCAAACAACGAACTATTCATTCAATTAACATTAAAGAGCGAATAAATGAAGCTCGATTCACAATGCGACGTGAAAACGTGACGAGAGCGTGACGTGAATCGCTGTTATTTTTTTTCTAGTTATTAAATCGTTCCCCAATTCACAATGCGACGAGTTTTTTGACAGCGTTAAATTATTTATTATTTTTGTTCTTGCTGTGCTGCGTGCGTTCAAAATAATGAAAAAAATCAAACTGAAATTACTTTAATTATTTAAATATTATAATTGTGTTTGTAAATTGGGCTGGTGAAATGATTTTCGGCTAAAAATGCAAAGAAATAAAAACAATACAACATTATAATATTGTCAACACAAATAGATCTATAAATATAATTTCATTGTCAACAAAATTTATATTTATTTTTGTTAATTTACACTTATCTGTTGTTTTCTTTATTCTTTTCTATAATTTAACAAAATTCACCATCAGTCAAATATAAAAAAAAAACATAAAAAACGTCGACGAGAGCGTTTTTTTTTTCAATTTTCCCAACTCTGGTGTGACGTGACGACGAGAAACGTTTCATTGTGCATACCCTGGCGTTTCCTCGTATACTTACATGATTTGAAATCGGCTTGACAACTACGACGAGTTCTCGTCACGCTCACGCCGCGTTTTCACGTCGCCTTGTGAATCGAGCATACGAATATTGTAGCACGTTCGATAGTGGAAAAAATGCAAGTTAAAATTATAATGAGACATGCTCGTACATTTAACATACATTTATAAATTTGAACGCCATCGCAAGTAGAATAAGGGTTTGCAGCAACACTACTTTCCCAGAGCTGCTAAAAGTAGTACGAATTATTTTATTTTATAACAATAGATAGACAAGACATTTACATTATTTTAAAAGTACATATTTTGATAGCCTCAATAAACTTAAAGGTATTACATTATTGGTAATGAACAGTCCTTGCTTGCGAAAGTCCTTGCTTGCTGAATCGGCAGGCAATGTTTAATTTGTTTACTTTGTTCGAATCTGCAATTATATTTAAAAATATTTAGATTAATAAATTAAATTTCTTCATTTGAAAATACAACTAGGTATGTTCTACTACTAACATTAGATACTGTAGTGTAAAAGCTGCGTTTTGTTATCCGCATAACCTGGTGTCAGCGGCGGGCGGAATCAGCTTGATAGAGACGCCTTCTATGATCAGATATTTGTGTAGGCTTAATTATATTACATCGATTTCGCTATATACATACCTATATCTATATGGAATATATAATTAGAATGTATAAATAAATAAATAAATGTTTATTGAGTGACACTCAATTCGCTTCCGTTAAAAAAGTTCTTTATTTTCTTTCCGTTTGACAAATTCGGTTGGAATGAGTGGAAACTAGAGAAGTATTTTGTATGCTTGTAATCGTTTCAAAATCAATAAAAACAAAGTGGTTTGATTGAACAGATGGGAGGCAGGTGGGCTTTGTTTTTAAATTTCACTACCTCAAAATTATAGTTCATTTCAAAAGGATGTTTGTCTCAATTTTATTTGAACGAAACCCGATTTTCGTTAGAAATATAGTTTGTAATATAGTTAAAAAAAACTTTAAAATATTATATAAATGAGTACATGTTTTAACATGGTTGTGTACGAGTATTTTGATGTTAAAAAAACAAAAAACATGTAGAAGTGGTTATTTTAGTTTTTAATTTTTAGGAAAACTAGAAGCTTTTTTAGCACCTCGCTTTTAGCATATAATTTAAAATTGAATAAACCATTGATTATTTATAACAAAACTAGTAATTACCAATGTAAATTTTTGAAAAAAAAGGAAATTTAAATAATAGTTCATTTTTCAAAATTTTGAGTTCGAGATATAAGTTTGCTTCGAGCATGATGAAGTATTAGAAAAAATTATTATAAGTCCGTATATTAATACATATTTTTCTTGAAATTCATTCATTCTTAATGAAAAGTTACGCACGAATTTTATTGAGGTTGAATTGGATTTGGAGGTCCCTGGACACCAGTGGTCCGGAGCAACCCGCTCGTACCCTAGGCCGCCAAGGCCTGGTGTAGATCATTTCATGACAATAAAGCAAACAATATCACATTCATTGGGTTACCTTATATTTGTTGTACTTTTCTTCACACTATTTAACAACATTTGGAAAAAAAGCCGGTAGTACCTACCTACACTATCAACATAATTAAATTTTAGATAAAAGAAATAGGCGTATAGGTCGCGATCTTTGATCAGATTATGGTAGATAGTAAAACGCAAATAAAATAATCAAGGGAAATATATATACAATACATTACGTAAACAAAATATTATAATCAAACGACCCCTTAGATAGGTAATGTGGTGTGAGTTTTTCGTAACGACAGCACTGATTTAAATGAAATTCGGAAATGGGAATAAGGATACAGCTCAGCTCTTTGCTGATTATGTCTCTCACTCTCATCGTCAGAGAGCAGGCTTTTGTAACTTGTTCAGTAGGTATTTCACTTCGTTTGCATTTTGTGTGCACTAAAAAATAAATCTGCTACGGTCGATGTTGTCAGTCGTTGGCCTTAAAGATATAAACAACAGAGAAATTCTTGTTTTATTATTTTATTTTTGTTTACGTTTAGTATTTATTTAAAATTAAGTAAATAAAAACTGTGATAACTTTGCAATCAGATACATTCCAAATAAGATAAAAAAACAAACGAAAAACCGTATGAGAACCGTCGCGTCAATCGTCTTCGTCATCGTCAGTGGTTCCAATAAAGCAAGCAACCCCGCCAATTATTGTTATCAACCAATGTAATAAATTGTTCGTAGAATTTTTTTTTAATCTGTACAAAATCGATTATACACTCAGAAAATCGCTACTCGTGGTACCTAGTTCTGGTGGTGTTTCAAGAACAAAAATAAAACGGTCCACAAATAATAAATTGTGTGTAAAAATAAAACGTGTATAATAAAAGATTCATGTCTACTCGTAAAGGGTCGGTCAAAGAAAAGCCTTCTGCTTTCCAAAAACCCTCGAACTTGGTAATGGCAAATACAACATTTGCTCCTAGTGCCTCATCATCATCCAAAGCAATGTCGTCGTCTGTAGATGGAATGACGATGGCGACAACGAAAGCTGCCCGTAATGTGGGCAGCTCTACTATCAGCAATGGCATGAAAGCTGACATTGATGACAATGATGATTCAGGCGAGGTAAGCGCAACGCAGCAAGGTGAAATTGCAGTGGTTGGCCTTGATTGAAATCTTTTCAACATCCCTATTCAGTTTTTTTTCTTGTATTAAAATATTGGTAGTTTTATTACTATAACAAACTTAAGGCATTGAGCAAAAGATGGACGATTAAATTCATTATTATAATTTTTATTATGGGAGATGCGGTTTTAGTTGTTTTTTTACTTTTAATGTTGGAAGGTATATGTATACATACATACATACATATGTATGTGTACATTTATTCAAACTGGTTAACCTTTAAGAGGATTAAGGGGGTCTTCCGCGTTTAGAACATTTTTTTAAAAATCCCTTTGCGAAGAAAATACACAGTAATTTATCTCAATTGTTTTGCTTTGTATTATCCTTCGATTTTGAAAACAGGTAGGCATTATCAGTTAAAAAAAAGTTTTGCTAGGTAGGAAATTAGTTATTAAGGTAGAAGCAATTATTATAGTAGTTCTTAAATGTTTTGCTTCGATAAAAACATTTAACCGGTATTTTTAATCAGATAATATTAATTTACAATTAAATTTGATTTGCAATGCAAATTTAATCGGTTATGGATATGGACGTTGATTTATTCTTTTAATCAAATTGAGTTTTAATATGTTTTTTATCAAGATTTTCCATACATTTTAAAACAAGCTGATGATTATTAGACGTTTTTTGTTTAGTTTTTTAAGTTTATCAAAGTTATGGAGTAATTTTTAAATTCAAGCTTGCATGATTGGACAAGTTAAGTAACAAAAAAAAACCTACCTACATTATGTAAAATTTTGAACTGAAACATTTTAGCAACTCTGAATTCTCATTTGATAAATCAGCAAGATAGTAATTAATTTCTAAGGGAAAAGATGTGAATACACATTATGTATGGCAAAGGTCAATTCAGCATTATTTTTTTTATTTGAATTTTGCTTACTTGTAGGTTACCAGATAAGAAAACTTTGTAAATGATTAAAAAATAATAATATAAATTTTAAACTGATTGCAGTTTTGTGGTTCTTTATCTCATCTATATTAACACCTATATTAATTTACAATGATTTCTTTCAATTTTTTTTCAGTTTCATGATGCATTGAGTATGGAGACAATGTATGTAAATGCAATTATTTATAATAATATGTAATATAATGAAATAAAATATGACTTTTAATAATCATACAAAAAGGTCAACTGAAATGGACTTAGACATTGCTCTGGAAGAGGCCAAATTGGCTATACATTATTTTTTCAACAACAAATTCGATGAAGCTCGAAATCTTTTGAAGCCATGGGCTCACTCCAGTATGTACCATTCGGTTGGCAATAGTGTTTTTGCATTCCTGGAAGCAATTCTAACATTCGAACAACATCACATTGTTGTTGCCGCTGAAGAATTAAAAACCTGCTTAGAGGTCTGCAACAGACATAAGCGGAAAAACACGATTACAGAATCAATAGGGAAAAAATTCAAGAAAGTATGCAACATAACTTTTTTAATAGAAATTTTATATTAGATTTAGATTTTTTGGTAGACAAATTACGATCAATATACAGATTTGGAAGCTCATGCAGAACTGTGTTCGGCTGAAGCGATGCTCATTAAAGCAATGCTCACGTTTATTGAAGATGAAACCTTGACTAGTCTGATAAAGGGTGGTATGAAGATAAGAAACTGTTTCAATAGTTATAAGTAAACATTTATTGTCTATGTAAACATCAATTTTACGCTAATATTTTGCCGATAATTACAGGGAATGTTCCAATATTTTGAGTCAAAGAAATTGGAGTTCACAAAACTCGCAAATGCACTTTGAGAGTGGAGTAAGAATGGGCATGGGTACATTCAACTTAATGATATCCTTGCTCCCAGCGTGTGTGATAAAAGTATTAGAATTTATAGGATTCTCAGGAAATAAGGTTCACATTTGAAACTATATTATCATAATAAAAAACATTAATTTTTTCAACAGAAAAATGGTATTGAAGACCTGGTGACGGGTTATCATCTTCCTGGCCTGCGTCAAGTCCTCTGTGCAATGACGCTCTTAGGCTACCATTTAATTGTGTGTTATGTATTGAGCCATCAAGAAGGGGACTTATTGTTTTGTGATGAAATCCTAAACAAACAATTGGAACAGTATCCGGAGGGTGTATGGTTTCTTTTTTTCAAAGGTCGTTTAGAATTTATGAAAGGAAATCTAGATGAAGCACAACATTGGTACAAAAAGTCTTGGAAATCACAAAATGTTTGGCCGCAATTTCATCATCTCAGTTTTTGGGAATTATTATGGGTTAATTGGTTAGAATTCATATAAAAGTTCCTCCAGCAGCACATTTCTACTAAAAAAAAAATTATTTCAGTCTCAAATTGGATTGGCGAGAATCAAGCCTCTATGCAACGTACCTGGTAGAAAAAAGTAAATGGTCTCGAACAATCTATTCGTACCAAAAAGCTGCAGTTCTTCTCATGATCGACGATCTAACGCCGACCGAACGTTCGACTATCGATAATCTTATGCGAGAGGCACCACAGTACAAGCAAAGGATCGCAGGGAAATCGCTTCCAATGGAAAAGTTCATATGCAAGAAAGCCGAACGATATTTCGCACAAAAACGCACTTTAATAATGCCCGCAATAGAGCTTATGTACGTATGGAATACGTTTAAAGTCATGGGTAAACATTTCCAAATAGCCGACGGAATCTACCAAATTATCGAGAAAAATTTAAAACAACACGAAGAGAAATCTATGCCTTGTCCTTACGATTCAGATAATCTTGCATTGATTTTGTTGTTAAAAGGAGCGTGTCTGAGGCAAACCCAAAATCCATTTTTGGCATTAAAGTAAGTAATTGGAAATCGCATTTTAATTTACCTTTACCTAAAATCTTAACATACAAACACAAATAATTTAGGAGTCTAGAGTCAGTTATGGCGTTACAGTCTAGTATCAAAGAGGACATGTATTTGGTAGCATACGCCCTTGTTGAAATTGGTTTAATTTATGCGGAAGAAGGACGTCGCGACCTCGCAATAGGAGCTTTGGAAGACGCTAAGTAATATTACCATTTTATTAACGCAATTGCATTTTCTTATAAGCTTATTCTATATTTATAGAAAAAAATATACTGGTTATTCGTTAGAATCCCGGTTACACTTTCGCATTCATGCAGCATTGACAGAGCTTAAAGCTTGCGAGCAGTAAATATTTCAACCAAAATGTCAAAGCACTCAATACAATAACCAAATTGAAATACCAAATAAAATTAAATTTAAAAAAAACTGTTAAATATAAAATAAAGTTCCAAAGGTGTGTTGTATGCATCTTTGGTATTGCTTATCTGCTTTATTTGTTTCTAAGAAATTGAAATTGTTAAATATTTATTATCAAATCGAATAAAACAGTCAGGGAAAACGCATAATAAAAAACATGTTTGTATACGGGGTGGAAACGATTTTCGTTTTATTTCACGTAAAGTTCAACTTTAGGTGACTGAAAGAAATTTTTTTTTAGTTTGAAATTAAGGCCAACACATCGAAAGACTCAAATACTTCCTTCACATACACAAGTTTATATTGGTTCAAATTATTTCGAGGTACCTACACATGCATCCGACTTTGGAAAAGAATAATACCACCAGGTAATTTTTTTTATATTTAATCCCACCGACAGAAAATCGGCTTCCTACCATCAATATTATTATTTTTGCAACCATGCCCCCAGGCATGGGCCCACTGGGCCGTCGCTGAAACTTTTCCAACCAATTTCGAAAGTAAACGATTAGTTAAAATTTGTTTACAAACCAACATTAATATTATACATACATGTGATTGTGCCTATAATCATGATATTTATATCTATTTTCAATTAGCAAATAGATACAAATTTAAATCAAAGTTAACATCCATGCTTAAATACATTGGGGCATATTCAAAGTCGCAGATAGACCCAGGTTTAACAAAACTACAGTTTAAGACAGTTTTGGCTCAATGAATACAGACCGATTTTAATTACAAATTGTTGGTTTTATATTTTTATAAGATGATTAACTTGGTTAATAGCTTAACTTAAAAAAAATAGAATCAACGTCCGAAAATTCAACTAAACCTATGTTTAACTTAGACATAGCTCTTAAATGACTATGAATACGCCCCATGATGTACATAAGTGAACGTGACACCCTTTAATATGCACCTAAGACAACGATCAAATTCATATAATGAAATAAGTCAATTATTTGTTTTTTTGTCTTGTTTAAAAAATTTAAATTTTCAGGAACTGCAAAATGGATGTGAAGAATTTGTTAAAACTTACAACAAAGAGATAAGTGCAATAGAGCTTGAGATGGAATGCCTACATTAAGTAGAATATTTAATGAAAGTCCAGTTATATGAAGGTGAAAATACTATTACTATTTCAGAGCTATACAATCGTATAACAGTAGATAAAATCGAAAACACTTTTCCTGTTGAAACAGCGTGAAGAATCTTTTCATAAATGATGGTGTCCAACTGCAGTTGGGAGCGCTTCTTTTCTAAATTAAAAAGGATAACAAATGAACTTAGAAGTAAAATACTTACTAAGAGACTAAACAGCTTGTTGATTATATGTCAATTGAAAATGATGTGCTTCGAGATATAAACTATGATGAAATAATTCAATTTTAATTTTTACATTGTTGCCTATACTACACCTACTTACATTATATGTTTAAATAATATGCACCAAATTACAATTTTTGTAGGCCAATAACTGTCTTCACACAGCGATTTGGAATGAGCCGCCGCCCGCGCCATATTAAGTATGCATGTATACAAAAATACCTTTTCAACTACATACAGTGTCGGACAAAACAAAAGCACTCAATTTCACTTGGTTACATTTTGCTTAAGTAAATTTCTAAACTTGAATAAATTTAAATGAATTTTTTTTGGTTAGAGTGGGTATTCATTAGCTCTTCAATCGCAAAGAAAAGAAATATATTAGTTACACAGTGAAGGAATACAACAAAAAATTTAAAAAATTATTAAAAGCAATTGCGCCAAACTAAAGCACATAATTAAATTCTGTGGTTGTTTTCCAATATTTTGTTATGAAGATACTATTTTTGATAACTGGTGCACTGGTGCTTCACAACTATCAGGCATTGACGCAATCAAGTTCTTTATGATTTTCCCAGGCCAAAACATTTCCTCCTCCGTAGTTTATTGTGCCTTTGTGAAACGTGAGTTTAGCCTTTTGCGTCATTCCATCAGAACATTGCAGATTAAACTTCTAGATTCGTCTGAAAATAACACTGCTTTCTATTTGGCAACAGTCCAGTCACAAAGGCACAATAAACCACGGAGGAGGAAATGTTTTGGCAGATGTTTTTCTAGTCAAAGAATCGGCCCAACTCATAAAATAAATGGTATAATGGATCGTTTTGTGTATGATGACGTCCTTCAAAACATTATGCTGGCACACGCAGAAGTAGAAATGCCCTTTAAATGGACATTCCAATATGACATCGATCCGAAACATACCACTAAATTAGTTAGTGCAAAAAAGGTTTTTGGAAAATAAAATCATCGTTTTGAAGTGGCCGGCACAGTCACCTGCCCTCATCCCCATAAAAAAAAACCTATTAAAGATTGAAGATAGCCAGATTGAAAGTGATAGCTGCAAAAACAAGGATTTTCTTGTTGTTCTAACAGAAATTGGTTGGAAGTATCCCCCAGGAAATCATAAAGAACTTGATTGTGTCAATGTCTGGTAGTTGTGAAGCACCAGTTAGCAAAAATAGTATCTTCTTAACAAAATATTGGAAAACAACCACAAAATTATGTGCTTTAGTTTTGTCGCAATTGCTCTTAATAATTTTTTAAATTTTTTGTTGTATTTTCTTTACTGTGTAACTAATATATTTTTTTTCTTTGCGATTGAAGAGCTAATGAATACCTAAATTAACCAATTAAAATTCATTTAAATATATTCAAGTTTAGAAATTAACATAAGCAAAATGTAACCAAGTGAAATTGAGTGCTTTTGTTTTGTCCGACACTGTTTGTCTCGTTGTTATTGGTTATGTAGACCGTTTTGTCCGGTTTCCTTTGCTCATAAAAACTGAAAATTAAAAGATAATTTTTGTAAATTGAACACCAATCAAAATGTGTACCGAAATAAATTGCTTGCGAGTTGCCAGCAATTCAGGCAGTATCTACCTTTTTATAGATATTGATGTGAAAAACAATTTACTATCAATGAATTTGATGACATTATACGATGCATCTACACTTTTTCTAAACGAAAACAGGTGCAACAAATACATTTTGAAAAAATTAGGTGGGGGGGGGGTCAGACCCCTGTGATCCCCCACTGATTGCAGCCTTGCCTAGGAGGTCTTTTTCATTTGTTCCGATTGTAAAATGTATATATTAAGGAACGATTCAATTTTAATTTACATAATTTAATGAATAATACTTTTGTCATTTTGTGTTTTTGGTTTGTTAAATTTCGTTACTAATCAGTAGTTCAGTAATATATTCGAGCTATACATTTACGAACAAAACTTTTTATTTTAAATATACATAAGAGAAAAAGAGAATCACGCCCCACGTTAGGCGCCAATTGTAGAGCGTGATGCACTTCTTCTCTTATGTATTTTTTAAAAGAAAAAGGTTTGTTCGTAGTTGTAGTTCCAATATATTATTATTTTTTTTGAATGTGTTTGCACGTTCCATTTTTTTCAGGACAACTGAGTTATTAAACTAGAATATTTGATCATATGATCTTTGCTCTAAGAACGTATCATACAATAACTTATAATTTTATTTTTTGTTAGTTGAATTTAATTAAAATTATAAGAAGTAATGACTGATGATAAACTTAAAAATTAATAATACATTTTCTACAAAGGGCCCCCATTTCTTAAAGGGCCCAGGGTCCCAAATTTTCTAAAGACGCCACTACGTGCCCCTAGCAGGTTTTAGATTTGGTTTAGATTTAGAATCGATTGTTCCACTATATCCTAGCCACTGCACTGCACATGCTCGCAAGCTAAGTATTGGTCCTAAACCATACTTATTCTCAAATTGCTGCCATCGTAAATTGCTTCACAATAAACGACATCGTTAATTATGCATTTTATTGCTTCACAATAAATGACATCGTAAATTATGCATTTTATTGCTTCACAATAAATGACCTAGTGAAGAATTTACTATTGCGGCAAACTAAAATCAAACCAATGCATTCAGTTGACCTGTTGAGAAACTAAAAGCAAACCACTTGAAAAAGTAAACACAAGCAATATTAATTGTGGGTCATAGTTCTCACAATCATTATTGCTTGGGTATGCTATATGTTCCCACTAGTAGGTTAATGCATTGGTTCGGTTAAGAATAAAAAAAAAATAAAGTAAACAAAAGAATATCGATTCATATGTATATTCGATATCGATATTCTTCTGATATAGTTTTCGTCTCCTCCAACAGCTATTAAGTAGTTTAGTTATGAAGATCAAATCAAAGAAGCAATACGGTGCAGCCCCGCATTGAGACAGCGGCCGTATCTTCCAAGATAAACAAAATTCAGAATAATAAAAACGGAATATACAATAGAAAAATATCTTTTGTTTTATTTTAAAAAAATATTCCGCGATTCGGGAATTTTTCTGGCGCAGTCGGTAGGATTAGGTATAAATATCCTGATCCTGTAAACGAACAATACGTGAACAAATAAATTGAAATTAAGTTTAAAAAAAAATATATATATAAAGTAAATACTACAAACGTTTTGTCCATTTTTATAAAGACAATGAAAGTGACAACTAAAGACAGTGAAAATAAAACTAAGAAACAAATATAATATCTACTTATATAAATATGGCGGAACAAGACGTGACAAACCGGGAGTTGTTAAATAGCCTAATGGTTATAGTGGAGAGAATCCCACCAGCAAGCATAGGAAGTAACGTAATGAGAGAAATTCGTTATTTACCTGAATTTGAAGGTGAAAGCAAAAATCTGACTAACTTCCTAGTCATAGTGGAGAACCACCTTTCCAATTCAGCTGGAGATCGTCAACAAACGTGGAGGATAGTCCAGCAGGCAAAGATAAAAGGCAAGGCGATGGATCTTCTCATAGTGAACAACGTCACAACATGGAACGAAGCAAAGGAACTCCTTAAACAACACTATCGACCTCACGAGGGAAATTTTGAATATGAAAGTAAGTTCAATTTACGATCTAGTTAATAAGTTAGAATATTTTTTGAGTAAAATTAATACTTTCGTTATTTTTGCCACAAACAAAGAACAAGAAAAAACACATAACATAATTATGAATAAACTTAGGGATATAACTATAGGTAACTTAGCCAGGGAATTTAGAGATAAATTTGATATGCTAGAAATTAAAAGAATTCTCTTCTCGTATATAGGCTACGATAATGGTAATCTATATATCAATAACAATAATAATCAAGTAAGAAACTATAGATATAACCACTTTAACAACCAAAATAGGGACACTTATAGAAGACAAGACTTTAGTAATAATGCTAGTGAGCAAATAGGTTCAAGACAGGTTAGGCAAAATGACAATCGGAACGAGACAAGACCCTCAGGTATTTGTAGACAAAATAATTCAAGGCCACAACCAATGGATACTAATAACGTCCTCACAGATCAAGAACCTATCCGACAGGAACTTAATGCAGTAGACCCACCGGTTTTTCTGAATTGAGCCTCGGATTAATAATGATGGTGCCAGTAGAAAAAGAAAATCAAAGACACTATATTTTAATTGATACTGGTAGCGCAATGACAATCATAAATACGAACAAACTAGACATGACAAAATACAAAATATTAGATACAAAACTAACGAAAATACAAACTATCAATAGTAGCTCAACGCAAGATACAAATATATACCAGATTCCCTTTCCAAAAGAATTTGGGTATGCAAATAATACCTACATCAAAGCATATGGTCATAAATTAGAACACAAAAATTATACCATGTTATTCGGCATGGATGTTTTAGAAAAAATTATAAAGACCATTGATATAGAACAAAAAATTATAACCCTGAAGAATCAAACAATCGTAAGAATCGAAAAACCTTTGGAACACTCTTGTAATTACTTAGAAGAGAGACAGTCCTGACTTCGGCAGACTTAATCGCGAAGAACAGACAGCACTGACCTCCCTACTAGTAGAATTCGAGAGCATTCAGTACAAAGAAGGGGACACATTAACTCATACTTCAGGAATAAAACATGAAATTCGTCTTCGTGAAGACAAACCATTGCATGCTAAATTATATAGATTACCAAAGAAACATGAAAGAGAGGTAGCCCGACAGGTTAAAGACAAGGTATAATTCGGAGAAGTATGAGTAGATATGCTTCACCCATAGTAGTAGTGTCCAAAAAACCCGATAACGATGGACAAGTACAATACCGCATATGTGTTGACTATAGGGCTTTAAATGAAATAACTGAGGATGATAGATTCCCTTTACCAAATATCGAAACCTTGTTTGATAAATTAGGGAAAGCAGTATATTTTTCGACTCTTGATCTAGCTGAGGGTTACCATCAAATTATGATGCATCCGAATGACATTGCGAAAACTGCATTCATAACTCCACAAGGACTTTACGAATATGTTCGTATGCCTTTTGGACTTAAAAATGCACCAGCAACGTTCCAACGGTTAATGAACCACATACTAAGAGATTATATAAATAAAACTTGTGTCGTATATTTAGACGACGTTTTGATATTTTCTGCATCGCTGAAAGAACATATGAAAAATCTAAAAGACATTTTCAAAATCTTAAGGAACAATAATTTAAAATTACAAATAGGTAAATGCTCATTCCTTAAGAAAGAAACTGAATTCCTAGGTCATATCCTGACGGAAGAAGGATTAAAACCTAATCCTAATAAAATAAGTGCGATTAAAAATCTTCCACTTTCTCATACGGAAAAACAACTTAGAAGTTTTCTAGGGGCTTCCGGATATTATAGGAAGTTCATTCAAGACTATGCAAAAATAGCACAACCAATGACTAGATATCTTAAAAAAGGAACGAAAATAAATACTAATGATCCCGAATACGTGAATGCTTTCGAGACTCTTAAATTAAACTTAATAACTTACCCAATTTTAAAATATCCACAATACGAAAAACCTTTCCATTTATATAAAGACGCTAGTAATTACACAATAGGAGCTGTTTTAACACAGAACAAACAACCAGTTTGTTATATTTCAAGGACTCTTAACGAGCATGAGAGAAATTATTCCGTTACAGATAAGGAATTTCTATCAATTGTGTGGAGTGTATCGAAGTTAAGACCCTATTTGTGGGGAAACAAATTCAAAATAACCACCGATCACCTCCCTATTAAATATCTGAACAAAAAATATAATGGTGCAGAGTTCTCTCAGCGTAATCAACGGTGGTTACTCAAACTGCAAGAGTTCGACTATGATTTTGAATATCTGAAAGGCCCAGAAAATAAAGTTGCTGATTTTCTTAGTAGAAACGAAGGTCAAAATACTGAAGTAAACCAAATTTCAGACAACGCAACAATTCATTCTGGATGAAGAACAGTTAGATCACATACCCATCAAGGAAGGCATTGTTAATATATACAAGCAACAAATTATTTTATGTTATGACAAAGAATCAAAAATAGAAACACTTCATGGAAAAAGAATTATGTATATTAGAGCATCCGACCCTCTAGATTCGATAACAGACCAGTTAAAAGAAATTGTTCAGGGAATAATTGGCATATAATCTGAAGTTAGAGAGTCAGACTATAATAAAATTCAACCGGTAATCATACATTTATACTCAGGAAATACTAAAATTAAATTCATTAAACTTATAACACTCTAAAACAACAAATTTATTTTCCCAAATTAACACGAATAATTACACAAATTATAAATAACTGTGACACATACCAAACGGTCAAGTATGAACGGAAACCTATTAATAACAAATTTAAAATAACAGAAACTCCTAATAAACCTAATGATATAACCCACATAGTCATTTATCACTTTCACAAACACATATTTCTAACCATGATTGATAAACTCACCAAAAAAGGATATGTCTATAGATTAGGAAGTAAAAATCATATACATAAAACTATCACAGAACATTTTACTAGAGAAGGGACACCTACAAAAATTGTTACAGACAACGAGTTTAATACAATATACATTAAGGATTTTCTTAGGGAACGTCAGGTACAAGTACAATTTACTAAACCTAATTCACATACAGGGAATGCAGATATAGATAGGTTACATAGTACAATAGCAGAAATTCTACTTTCAATGAAACAGGAAGAGTCAGTTAACGTGAAAATGTTTAAGGCTTTCCAAATTTATAATAAAAGACATCATTCAACAATTAACATGTCTCCAGAACAAGCACAAAATACACATAAAAAACATAAAACATAGAAAAACTAGTACGAGAAAAAAAAAAAAAAATTATTAATAAGAAAAACCAGACAAGAGAAGATTATATAGAAACAAGACAGGAAGGCTATATACAAAATTATAAACATGTTAGACACAAGAATGAGCCTTACTTTAGATATAAGAATCTTGATAGAGTACATACTAAGAACATTAAACGACCAAGAAAATTCGCAGGTAATCCCGTTGATGCTCTTACTCCTGCCTTTGATGCTGATGACCCACCTGGTACAAGCCACATTGCTAATAACGCCATTCGAAAGTAAGAATGGGTTTACAATAATTAACATGGGACATCGTCAACACAAATAATTTAATAGATACCCTTCAGGAAATAAAAAAATATGAAATTGTAAATCAAGATCAAGAATTAAAAAGAGAATGTTCTACAATATTCACAAGACACGTACAAGACGAGGACTCATAAATTTAATAGGAATGGGTCAGAAATGGTTATTTGGTACCATTGACGACGCAGATAGGGAAGAAATAGGCGAACATTTAAGAGTAATAGAGACTAACGACAAAAATGCTATTCAGGAACTTAATAAACAGATTAAAATTAATACACAACTAAAGGAAAATATGAAAAACATTAGAGACTTAGTTTTGAAGGACAGACAAGAAATAGAAATGTATCAAAACGAAAGTCATAAGTTACAAAAGTCAATACTTAATCGATTACAACGAACCGAAACTAGATTACTGATGTTTGAAAAGTTAATTGACAACCTACTAGATACTATAGCTGCTTCCAAAATGGGGATAACACACCTTAGTTTACTGACTAAAGATGAATTGGTTATGACAGACATGAACTTTAGCAAGCTGAAAAATATTAAAACAGGAGTAATGAAATATACAAATGGAGCCATTATTACAGCCTTGAAAATACCTGAAGAAATAATAACACTTCCTATTAAAATAATTTTACCTGTAACAAATCAAGAAAAAGAAGAAATCGATTTAGAACCATTTTTTGTAATTGCATATAAAGGTAAACAATACATATTTAATAATGAAAAAAATAATGTCAATGATTTAAGACAAGAAACGATTGTATTATTAAAAAGAATTGTCTAATGAAAATAAAATAAATAAATGATTTAAGAGAAAGAAACGATTGTATTATTAAAAAGAATTGTCTAATGAAAATAAACAGAAATTTTGAAATAATAAACCTAAATCAGAGAACGTTTATTGTTAAAAATGCTGAAAATACAACTGCACAAAATAATTGCGATGCCAGAGAATTAACTTTAACAGAGATTGTTAATATCCATAATTGTAATATTAAAATAAATGATGCTATTCTTAAAACTAAAGAAACAAATTATACCTTTCAACTGTATTATGAATTATGGAGAAATAATTAAAGAAAATGTAACAATGAATACTATATTTAAAAACTATGAAAAATGGCAAGAAATTGAAAACAGACATACAATAGAATTATTAAAATACAACAAAATAAAAACATATGTTATGTTTGTTATGTTTATTATATAAAAAAATAAATCGGGTGGCACAACGGCTCATGAAGAACCAGGGCCTAGTGACTAATAACTCGCAACCATTCCTGTGTGCGCCTTTCGACAGGAATGGAAGGGAGCTACAATTTTATTCCGAATCCGAACGGCTAGACGAGAAGCACTTATTCGTGACAAGTGATACTCTTGGAGGATTTGTCAATTCCTCGCAAGAGGCAGTAGCCCTGAAAAAAAACTTTTTTTTTTTTGTTTTTAGGTGGACGAGGCTGGGAAGCGATCCCAGACCTCCAGCGTGACAGTCGAACGCACTAACCATTACGCTACGGGCTACTACGTTATGTTTATTATAATAATTGCAATCATTTTTATAGCATACATAGTTTGTTAGAAAGTCGGGGGAACAGGCAAAATAAAAATTCAAAATACAACAGATAAAAAAAGTGAAAAACTTAATGATCAGAGTAATTTCCAGGAGAAAATTGAATCTAAGGCAGGAGGAGTTAAGTATTGGTCCTAAACCATACTTATTCTCAAATTGCTGCCATCGTAAATTGCTTCACAATAAACGACATCGTTAATTATGCATTTTATTGCTTCACAATAAATGACATCGTTAATTATGCATTTTATTACTAAACTAAAATCAAACCAATGCATTCAGTTGACCTGTTGAGAAACTAAAAGCAAACCACTTGAAAAAGTAAACACAAGCAATATTAATTGTGGGTCATAGTTCTCACAATCATTATTGCTTGGGTATGCTATATGTTCCCACTAGTAGGTAAATGCATTGGTTCGGTTAAGAATAAAAAAAAAAATAAAGTAAACAAAAGAATATCGATTCATATGTATATTCGATATCGATATTCTTCTGATATAGTGTTCGTCTCCTCCAACAGCTATTAAGTAGTTTAGTTATGAAGATCAAATCAAAGAAGCAATACGGTGCAGCCCCGCATTGAGACAGCGGCCGTATCTTCCAAGATAAAAAAAATTCAGAATAATAAAAACGGAATATACAATAGACAAATATCTCTTGTTTTATTTTAAAAAAATATTCCGCGATTCGGGAATTTTTCTCTCACACATCCATCGAGCTGTATATTTTTTTTCATTTCTCTCCTTACCATTACGTTTAGCATGAACCAAAACAAATTTCTCAACGAGGTAATACTTATTCGATCACATAAAGGACAGCATGTGATTTCAAAGAAAGAATAGAAGGAAAATATAAACAGCCAGATAAAAACTAGCGCCAATGCTAGTTTCTTCTTTTATTTGTATTCCTTCTATCTTACGCAAGGTATGAAGGCTTACGTTTTACCTGCTTATACCTGCTTATACCTGCTTGAAAACATGAGCGCCTGCTTCATGGCTGAGAATGGAAAATTTAAATTTTAGCCAAAATAGAAGAAAAATAGCGGTCGATTTTATTTTTTGGCTTTTTCAAGTTAATTTTGTCTTATTTTCGTAAACTCATATACAATAAATATTTTTAAACATGACAAAAGTTACTACTGGTGTGCAAAAACTAAATTTTCTTTATCAACCATTACTAAAGTTATGAATTTTTAAAGTTGGATGTACAATAAATACATGGGATTTCCCATATAAAACTTCAGACATCTTGGGGGCCGGGTTAATGTTAATAAAATGAGCTAAAATTTTACAGGATTTTTTTTTAATTATTTAGAACAAATAAGGGGGGGTGCGTCATTCAAAATAAGACAATGACCTTTATAAAGACCATCCTAATGTATATATACGTATTATGTTGTTACATAGATGTATAATACAAAATAATTGGATACCTACGTATTCCAAAATAAATTTAAATCAATCAAATATTGAAAATCAAACAATGAGAGAAATGCAGACATTGAATGATATTTAAAATACTAACTGATAACAAAAATTAAAATCACATACAAAGGCAAACATGAATTCAGGTTTTCTAATTTGTTTTGATTATACCTAATATCGAATTTGATCTTTTTACGAATATAAAATTTGACCCTTTGTTGTTTATTTACTCGATTCAATTTTTATTTATTTTATTTATTTAATTTATTTAATTTATTTTATTTATGTTATTTATTTTATTTATTTTATTTTATTTTATTTTATTTTATTTTATTTTATTTATTTTATTTATTTTATTTATTTTATTTATTTTATTTATTTTATTTATTTTATTTATTTTATTTATTTTATTTATTTTATTTATTTTATTTATTTTATTTATTTTATTTATTTTATTTATTTTATTTATTTTATTTATTTTATTTATTTTATTTATTTTATTTATTTTATTTATTTTATTTATTTTATTTTATTTTATTTTATTTTATTTTATTTATTTTATTTATTCTATTTATTCTATTTATTTTATTTATTTTATTTATTTTATTTATTTTATTTATTTTATTTATTTTATTTATTTTATTTATTTTATTTATTTTATTTATTTTATTTATTTTATTTATTTTATTTATTTTATTTATTTTATTTATTTTATTTATTTTATTTATTTTATTTATTTTATTTATTTTATTTATTTTATTTATTTTATTTATTTTATTTATTTTATTTATTTTATTTATTTTATTTATTTTATATATTTTATTTATTTTATTTATTTTATTTATTTTATTTATTTCCTCCAAAAAAAATTCATTTTGACCCATATCTTCCCCATAACGTAACTTTTAATTTTAGCAATGATCATTGGTAAGTTAGTTCATCATTGAAAAATTAAAAGACATTTTATGATAAAAGTTGTGCCAAATTGAATTTTGTTTTACCTAGAAATAATTATTAAGTCAATTCTTCAAAATCTCTCAAAATTGACAAATAATATTTTAAATGATGGTTTTCAATGATAGCTATAACTGGCCCCTTAGATCGTTGCTTGGCTCGGTAAAGATGGGTGTACTCTTGGCTTCACCAGGAATTCCTTTTTTTTTCGTTTCTTTAAAGCGCTCTCTAAGATGTAAGTCCTTTGGACCCTTTAAACGCCAACAGATTTTTTGTAGATTTTCAAAATGATATTTAATTTTATTTATGCGAAAAAAGAATTATTTGGTTTATAATTTGTAAAATATACAAAATTTTATTTTTCAATAATGTTTTTTGTATCGAAACCATTTTATCCACTGCTGGAAGTTTCGAGTAAATCGAGAATAACTTGTATCCCCTAAACGAAAAATCTTTTAGAAAATTGGTATACCTAAATACGTATTTTATTTTTATGATTGCTGAGGCACATTAAACCTTTTACTAAAATATTTTTGTGACAACACAACCACTGATAATTATTAAAAAAAAAATATTTTGATCTTTATTTTGAAAAAATATTTCTTTCGATAAAAAAAGCGACTTTATTCCAAGCGTAGTAAGACCTTCTGAAGCTTAAAATACAGATGATTTTTCCGTCGTGTATAAACAATATAATTCACGTACGATGTGCATGTCTTTCGACAGAAAATCACGTAGTTTAATGTAAAATAAAATATGTGAACATAAAATATTGTTGCAGTCATTCTCCTAATCAGGTATTAGTTTTGTATAAGAAATGAAATGTTCCACTATGTCATAGCCATTGCACATGCACACGTTTACCGTGCTGTATGTTTTGTATCGTTTCTTTCCTTCTCTATGTTTAAGCCAAACACGGATCGAAATTCTAAGCGCTAGTTTCAATTATGTTCTGTTATCTCTTTATGAAATTTGTTTTCATTCTTTTTTATTTTTGTTCCTTCTTATGCAAGGTACCTACGAAGGCGGAGCCTAACATTTTCGAAAAGAAAGATTATACATACCTGCTTGGAAACATGATCGCCTGGTTCATGGTTGAGACTTTTGTATGAAAATTTGTAATTCCAGCCAAAATAGAAGAAAAACAGCGCTCGTGCTAGCTTCAGTTTTATTTTGTTGGCTTTTTCAAGTTTGTTTTGATTCCTATTTTTGTAAATTCTTGTACAGGGTTTAAAGGCGGAGCTTATTTTTTCTAGCGCTAGGCTCAATTTAATTTTGTTGGCTTTTATGGCTTTTATGGCTTTTATCATGTTTGTTTTGATTCTTTTTTATTTTTGCTCCTTCTAATGCAAGGTACCTATAAAGGCGGAGCCTAACTTTTTTGAAAAGAAAGGATATACCTGCTTGAAATCATGATCGCCGGGTTCATGGTTGAGAATTTTGTATGAAAATTTGTAATTCCAGCCAAAATAGAAGAAAAACAGCGCTCGTGCTAGCTTCAGTTTTATTTTGTTGACTTTTTCAAGTTTGTTTTGATTCTTATTTTTGTAAATTCTTGTACAAGGTTTAAAGGAAGAGCTTATCTTTTCTAGCACTAGGCTCAATTTAGTTTTGTTGGCTTTTATGGCTTTTATCATGTTTGTTTTGATTCTTTTTTATTTTTGCTCCTTCTAATGCAAGGTACCTATAAAGGCGGAGCCTAACTTTTTTGAAAAGAAAGAATATACCTGGTTCGAAACATGATCGCCTGGTTCATGGTTGAGAATTTTGTATGAAAATTTGTAATTCCAGCCAAAATAGAAGAAAAACAGCGCTCGTGCTAGCTTCAGTTTTATTTTGTTGGCTATTTCAAGTTTGTTTTGATTCTTATTTTCGTAAATTCTTGTACAGGGTTTAAAGGCGGAGCTTATCTTTTCTAGCGCTAGGCTCAATTTAATTTTGTTGGCTTTTATGGCTTTTATTATGTTTGTTTTGATTCTTTTTTATTTTTGCTCCTTCTAATGCAAGGTACCTATAAAGGCGGAGCCTAACTTTTTTGAAAAGAAAGAATATACCTGGTTGGAAACATGATCGCCTGGTTAATTGTTGAGAATTTTGTATGAAAATTTGTAATTCCAGCCAAAATAGAAGAAAAACAGCGCTCGTGCTAGCTTCAGTTTTATTTTGTTGGCTTTTTCAAGTTTGTTTTGATTCTTATTTTTGTAAATTCTTGTACAGGGTTTAAAGGCGGAGCTTATCTTTTCTAGCGCTAGGCTCAATTTAATTTTGTTGGCTTTTATGGCTTTTATCATGTTTGTATTGATTCTTTTTTACTTTTCCTCCTTCTAATGCAAAGTACCTATGAAGGCGGAGCCTTACTTTTTTGAAAAGAAAGAATATACCTGCTTGGAAACATGATCGCCTGGTTCATGGTTGAGAATTTTGTATGAAAATTTGATTTGGAACTTGGAAAGTCAAAATAGGAGAAAAGTAGTGCTAGCGATCATCGTTGAGAATTTTGCCATGGGGCCAGTTGCTTACAAAAACTGTCTCTGTTCTTAATGTGTAAGGAAATAAAAATTTAGGCTTTTTTGTACCTATACCTAGGTATAAATATTTATATTCATTTTCGGAGCATTTTTTTGTTTTCTTTTGTTTTTCGAATAAGTGCACCTACTTACTACACATAAAATGTTATAATTCATATATTGATACCTACAAACACATATATATTCATAATAATAATAAAAATGCATGTTATATAAAATGTAAAATCTTTTATTTTGTTAACTTAGTTCTTCGGGGGAAAAACTGAAGGTTGTCTATGTTTTTATTTCCTCCAATCTAGAACCCGAGTCAATCGGTCAATGATCTACAGGTCTGCAATTAGATAGCAGAATGCCTACAAATGGTTAGTTAATGCAAAAACTCAATCGGTTTTTTTAAATCTACAGTCGAATATATGTTCTTTTTCTTTTTTTATGGGAACATGAATTTAGTTGAATTTTTGCTTCCTTTTAAAATAAATAAAAGAAATATGTTCAGGTTTGATATACCGACTGTACAGTACATACAGGATGAAATGACAACTAACTAAAATTCGTGGGAAACCATACTTTAAACTCTGTCCTTAGCTGCTACTGTAATGTCAAACAGAATATTTTCGTCCAGGCGCGAACGCAGGAAAAAATTTCGGGGGGGTTTTTGAAAAATTTGAAATGTTATTAAATATTATATTTTATCACGAAAAGTCGAATTCTTGACTTAAAGGACAATAATGTTTCAACTCCGATTTAAATGAAAACATCTATTTTTACAATTACAAAAGTTATTCTAAAAAAAAACTCTTCTCTGAATTAAAACATTCCAGCCTGAGCAGCACAAGATTTTTTTTTTTTTTAAATCGACAAAAAACTAATTATTTCATAATCATTTGCATACAAATCTCAATTAGTTTATTATTAAGAAAGTCGAAAATAAAAAAAAAAAATATTTAAGGTAGGTACTGTTAGAAGGTTCCTGATTTCGTTTAAATTGTTTCCTGCCGAGAATTGGGCTGATATTTTTCGAGAAAGAAATTACCCCCAAACAGTTTTTTGTAAAGATCACGATGGAAGAAAAACTTTCGACTAAGATATTTCGGTGATTATGACTGGAATGAATTTACAGATCCACTAATTTGTATTACAAAAAAAAACCATTCACCCCAATTCAACATGAGAATTCCCGGGTAAATGTTCCCTTTCCCCTTCTCACTTAATGTGAGAAAAAAACTACGGGCCAAAAACAGACATTCGAAATGTCTAAGAAATGCGAACTCAATTAGCTTGAGGATCATTTTATTCTCGGGGAAAAAATATTTAGAATTGGGCGGATTAGGTATCTATTTTTGTATTCATTTTTTTCCAATAAAAGCTGAAATAAAATACTCATACCAGAAACATTCGAGTACACCCCATCGTATCCGAGCTAAGCAACGCGCTAAGCTAGACTGTTAGTGCTAGACTGAATCACTTTCACGTTTCACTTGTTCAGTTTTCATATTCTACTTTAAATTTCTAGGTTCTTGCTCAAGTGCTTTCTTTAATGCTTTCCACCGTATTCTTTCTTCTTGAATTATTCCAATGTTTCTTTTTAACTAACCCGTTACCAAGAGGTGGAGCTTAGAACGACGTATATGAACTAGGAGTCGTTTTTTTTTTGTTTTCTCCTTTTTCCTTCTCCATATTTTAAATTTGAATCATGGGATGTGCACACCTGTTTTGTTTTATGGTCGCCTGCCCAACTAACATTTCAGCTTCGGTTTGGCTTAATAGAATAGGCTTTAGAAGTTCCATAAGACATTTGTAAAGTTTACTTAAGCATAAAAAGGAGAATGTTATACAAGCTAATATAGCTTGTATACGTGATTTCGGAAAATCTTCTTATAAACTTATTCACAGATCTTTTAAAAGTAGCAGATTGCATAAAAGCCTAAAGAAGCCGATACGAACTTTTAACGAGCGATATTGGAAATTTGAATGACACTTCAACTTGACAGATAGCTTCGGACATGGTTGTATAAAAGTGAAATACAAGTTTTACAGAAGGTGAACAAAAATAATTAAAAAAAAGAAAAATACATTTTAATTTTTATTTTTTAATGTGATTTTTACTGCATTTTATCTGAAATCAAGTATCAAATTCAATTATTTATTAATTATAGTATTGGAAACAATTATAAAACATAAACTATATTTTTATCTCAATAGGGATCGAACTCGGGAACTCCTACGTGACAGTCCATCACTCTAACCACTCAGCCATCTTAAATATAATTTGGAAGATGCAAAAACTTAATCAGCCTTTTCCTTTTTTAAAATTTAAAATTTTCCTTTAATAAATCCGAGCTTCTAAAAAATTTTCACACATGAACAAGATTTCTTTAACTCTCTTATACATTTCGCGTGAGGAAACAAATGTACCTAAACGATTTGTTTAGCAGTCCCCTTGCTCCATTTTCATTTCAATAGTCTTAAATTAATATAAATAGTCTTAAAATAAGATAAGTAATAATGCATAGTTTTGATAATTTCAATCCCAAGAAACACGGCCACTTAAGCACGATTAACAGAAACAAGGTATGCTCATTATGGGTGTGACGTTACAATCATCTGCTTGTGTTCGGAGAAAAGAAAAATAATTAACTTTATTTGATTGTTATTATAATTTTTTCTATTTTTAAACTGCTCATTAAGAATTTAAAAACAATTTATTTAAATACTTAAATTAATTATGGTCTTCACTTTAAATAGAACAAAAACATAAAAGCTGACCGTGACGTCACATAAATACCCAGATATACGAAAATGCCGAATGTTATGTTTATCTGATGAGCATTAACCTCGTTCATGTTTATCGTGCATTGAAGCTTATGTCTTAAACCAAAGAAAAGTAGCTTTCCGAATGCTCAAAGAGACAAATCAAGTAAAATGAATTATCTTTCTCTCCATGTGTTCAATTTATTCAATATACATATATAATTATAAATATGAATTGAGTTTTTTTTTAAAAAGCTTCTTTAAAATGACTTATACAAATCCGAGCTTCTTTATTATAGATTGACATATTGGCCGCGTTCGGGTACGTCACCAATGGTATCTAGATTTGTTCGTGTTGTTGTAATGCCGACGAACCAAACAGCTGATATCAAAAAGAAACCTAAGGCTATCCCAAAAATGTTCGGATCTGTTTGGATTAAGGCTCTCCCAAACCAACCCGGAACATTCGCTATGCAGGGCGAATCATTCACAATCATAAAAAATAAATGACAAATAAATAATGCTAAACAACAACAAAACAACTGGGAGAGATACTTCATACTAAGACGGCTTTCACACAAGGAAACTGAGTTGCCAGAAACTGGCTAGTTTGAAGGCGAGAAGGGTATGAGGGGAGATTTTTTGTCTTCCTTTTACGTCCTTCTCGCCTACAAACTACAAATCGCCGGGAACTCAGTTTCCTTGTGTGAAAGGCGTCTAACAGCTGATATCTCACCTGTTTATTTTCTTGGTTTTCGTTTGGTTTGGTTACATACACGGTTTTGGTCGTTCGAAAACATATCAGATGCTAAAGTAGATACCATATGTCTGCCTTCCACCCGAACGTGGCCATTCTTTTATGATTCTTTAGAAAGACTTAACAAGCCGTATCGAAGTATTCAATAAAGCTTATTGAAAATGGTTACGTAAACCTTTTAAAGGCAGCAACTTATATACAAATTTTATGCAGCCTTTTTAAAGTGACATCTTCAATCATCTTCTGTCATATCAATTTTAGAAGCCTATTCGAGTGACAGCTCGCAAACTCGGTAAGTCTTCTTTTTTTTATTTCTATTCGGCTTTAAAGAAGTAGTTATCCAGCTCGTTACATGTATAAGGAATTTAATTCCGCCGAAGGCCGTACCGAAGCTTGATATTAAGTGATACCTGATCAATGATCGTTGGTCGGCTTGTGCTTGTTTGATTCAATTGGAATATACCTATATTGGGACAGTTAATATACAAATTCAACCGCTTTTTGTATTATCTACACTAGAATGTATTTTTTTTTATGTAGGACCTGCTACCTTTTTATCGTATCGCACGATACGAAAAACCAAATTTTATCGAAACGCGATTTGCGGCCAAACTAAACGTCCTTGGGCCTTCAAGGTTGACACATTTGTTCGCTTTTAGAGGCTTAGAAGGGGGATATTCGTGATCTAGGGAGTGCCTCCCTTGCATCGATGTGTCGCACGATATGAAAAACCAACTTTTTAAAATCATCTTTTTCTTTAAACTCTTTTTGTCCTAATCTACAATGAACGATTTTTCCAATGCCGATCTTTTGTTGGAGGATAAAGGGAGTGAAAAGTGAGGGGTAGGGACCAAATCGTTTATACCATAAAACTCGAACGATTTTTACAGTCTGGTTATGTTCTCTTTCACGATTTCTGGAAAAATCTTCATGGAAAAATCGGGCGATGTATGTATGTTGATCGGGACTTTGCAGCCAAACTAAATGTCCTAGAGCCTTCAAAGTTGGTTAGTTTTTTTTTTTTTAATTTGGAACAAATAAAACATATTTGAGAGATGAGCTTGTTCTATCTTTTCAGCACTGCAAAGCCTTTTACAAAATTGATAAACCTACCTGCATATATATATTTATTTATTAACAGCCTTATGCATAAACGAATTATAGCGAGTGCATAGCGCTATGCACTCTTTATAATGCCTCTGAACGCAAAAACCTTATTCATAAACTTATGCAACGTTTAATAGAAGCAACATAAGCTAAACGCGTTTGGAGGTTGTATAAAGCCAACATAAGGGTTGTTTAGTATCGGAATGTCACTTTGACTCACACATAGCAATAATGTAGATAGATGTTAGGGGGGCGCTTACTTTTGCAATCTTTCAGGTGTTGAAATCTCACTTTCAAAATATTTTATAAAATTTAATACAGCAATTAATAATGTTGGTTTTGTTAATTTACTGTACATTTTTGTTGGGATATTGTTTAAAAAAATAAAGAATATTTTTTTGTACACTTTATTTTATAGAAGCTGCTTAATAAATGTGCAAAATTTAAAGATTTTCTATCAAATCTTACAACTTTTGCAAATGCTCGACGACATGCGTGATTTAAATAAAATTATACAAAGATTGACCTTCATCACTTTCATGGGACAAAAACTAATGAATTTTAAGCATTACAAAATAAGCACCACCCTTTTATTTTTGTCCTCAACAAAAACATCACGATGTGAGTGAATCAAACAATTCATGGAATAAATCAAAAACGACGTATTTTTTGTTTCAAATATTTTTAATTTTATTTGCGAACACAAAAAAACAACAAAGTAACTGGATAATTATAATTATATTAAAAGAAATTAATAAGAAACCAAAAAGAATCCAATCGCCAGCAGAATTACTTCTATTGATTTTTCACACAGCACACACACAGCTGGGTCTCCTTCGTCAGTTTTGAAAGTAAAACGTACTAGATTCCTCATTTATGGTACTAATTTTGACACAAGCTCATTATAACTATAATGGGTTGACAAATATTTTATGCATACCAATTTATGCAACGTTGTATAGTGGCTACATAAATCCTTACGCAGTGAATAACTATTCATCTGTTCAGCGGATTCTAATGAATACGGCTGTAAGTATTTAATTTATATGATCGTGATTGCACAAAACCTTTTACTTTGACATTTTTGCGAGACCAACCACTGATATTTATTTAAAAAAAAAAAAATGATTCGCAAAAACTTATTCTTTCACTCAAAATTGCTAGGGGACTTTATTCCAAGTGTGATGAAACCATCCGAAGCTAAGAACGCAGATGATTTTTTCCGTCGCGTATACACAGTACCTATATATGTTTTCGACAGAAACCCACACGTGAGTTCCACTTCCTAACCTTAATGTTAAACAAAATATGTTATCAGGTTTTAGTTTTGGTTTAGAAATAAAATGTTCCACTATATTCTAGCCACTGCATAGTGCATATAGAACATCATGCACCCGTCCGTCCAGGCAGTATTGCCTTTTGATGTGACGAAAGTGATAACATAATTTCTAAACCGATGACTTGTTTGTGAATTCACACTTAGAAAGTCATGTTGCCTAGCACTTTTTTACCAAAATTTAAATTGACTCTTTAAACCAGCTGAAGCCTTTTTTCTCCTATATTTTAAGAAAAAACAATCAGGTAAAATCAAGTATAAATGCAGCACTTTTAATCTTTAATCTTAATTTGATATCAATATAGTTTTTGACTACAGGTTTATTGCTAAGTGCAGTGTTTTAATAGATGCACTTCCCTATTTGTTTTGTAACTTAATTTTAAGTGAAAACTCGAAACAAACACAATAATAAATAGAAACACATTTTTATAGGCCGCTTTATTTGAAGCGAGTTGCAATTTATTAATCAAAATAGTGTTTACAAGTTATACTTATTGATCCGTTTTCAGTATTTATTGCTTAGCAGCACAAACCCTTGGGACACTTATTTGAATGGTCTGTGTGACGGGCTTGGAGCTCAGGTCTGGGTTTGATCCCCGGCGAATCTGTTGAACGAACATATTGGCAACGGAATCAGTCTTTCCACGGCAATGAGCTGGAACCTCGATGGTAACTTGGTCTTTCTTAACACAGTGGCTTGGGCAGGTATTTACCTCAATTGTTGTGAAACAGTATGTAGATCCTTGGGTGACGAACTGCACACGTTTGGAAACTTCGCATGGTCTGTTTCCTTGGTTGTGGTGGGCCTTTTTGATAGATTTATTCAGCTCGGTTTCATTGGATTTAGAAGATGATGAAGACGATGATTCTGAGCTTTGCCATTGGCTGTCAGATTGGCGTTTGCCTTGGAATTTGTTACCGTTTTCGAAACTGCTTACTACGTTTCCCGCATGGTATTTAACTTCATACGAACGAGCAGACTGTGCTCTGCGTTGATCTTGTTGTACTTGAGATTCGCAGGTCTCATCAGCTACAGCCCAAAGAGCAGAGTAGTGTTTTTGGTTTTGCAGTACCTTCTGTTGAGGTGTGGCGATGTCATCATTTTCTTCACCATTGTAGTTGCCGCAGAGACCAGCAACTTGGTTGCGCAGTTTTGGATCAGCATGAACTCTTACGCTTTTTCCGTCGTAATAAATTTTAACCTCTGATCCGTGTAATTCAACCTTCAAGTCGTTTTCCGAGATAGAATAGATGCGGGCAACCAATGTCTTCTGTTGTTTGTTGTCGCCGGACTGTGACGAAGATGCGTACACATCAATGGCAGATTTCTGGGAAACTTGTTGTGATTTCTCATTGACAGTGACTTGAGTTGGGGCATTAGGTGTGTTCGATGGTGAAAGCTGGATAAGTTGTCCTGCGGTAACAATTTGAACTTCTCTCTTGTTGCCACCCTCGTTAGCTTGGCGGATGAGGACTGAAAGCTCGTCTTGGAAGTTAGTGGGATTGATGTGTTCGAGCACAGCATACCAGCACTTGCCAATTGTCTGTTCTTTAACTATAGCGTTGTCAAAAGTCAAGATTTTGCTCTGGTCAATGACGCAAACCTCAGAGTTGCGGTTCATGGTGCGCATCGTGCGTTCTTTTAAGTTCATACCAGGATGTACTGCGAAAAGGTAGCGAGCATTACGGGGAATAGGAAGGCCGGTAAATGTCTGTTGTCCATTTGGAAGCTGAATGGTGATGTTCATTGCATGTTGACGGACATCAAAGTTAATCTTAGCATCCAATTTACCAGGTTGTCCCTTCTTTGATTGGTCAACTTTGCTGTTGTAGTATCCCCAGTGGTTCAACACAGAGTAGATAGATTGAGCAAAGTTCTTTACATCAGAGTTTGGCTGTTCAGTTTCTGCAATAACATGGAACTGGTCAAGCAGATTGGCTTGGTATGTTGCCTTCAAGCAGGCTGGCATCTGGTTGTTGCCTTCTTCACGCATTTGACGTTCACATTCTTGGGAAACTGGTGATTGGAGGAGTTGTTGTTGGTAGTTTTCGGTTTGGTCCATTATTATCTTGATATTAATTTTTGTGTTCTTTGGTTTGCCTCCCTCTCCAAGAATAACCATCAATTTGGCGTTGGATTTTCCGTTGTGCTTTTGGGCGTTATAGAAGTTGAGGGCGGGAGTGTTGGCAAAGTTTCTGATATAGGAAGCATAGACCTGTTTGGCTGGGCCTCCATTGGCTGTTTTTGCACTTCCGAAGAGCAGAATGCGAGTTTTGTCGCCAACAGAGTTATCAGCTTGAGCAATGCTACCAACGAATTTAGCTGGTTTCGATCCATCGAAGACCAAAGCGGAATCAATAAGTGCTGCAGATGCTTGTTTCATGTCACGAGCAGCATTGTAAATCATTTCTTCGCGGCGAGACTCGCTGTTTGGTGCAATATCGGAAATGAGAGCCAGTTTCGATTCATCACCAGAAGACAATGGTTTGTCAGAACGCTTGTTGCTCATTGATTCGTTAATATCTGCTTTGTTGTCAACTTGAACTCCGAATTTCACGACTTTGTTTGCAGAGCGTTGCAAATCCACGCTCAGAGTGAACTTGTAGTGTGCAACTCCACTCTGTGGCCATGGACCGTTGGCGGAGATGTCTTCTTCTTGAGTAGTTTCCTTCAACTCGCTTGCATCAGTAAATGGCAAGGATGCCAATGACAAAGCTGCACGAAGTTTGGTCAAGTCAGTGCTTTCCACATCTTGGTAGAAAGGCATTGTAAGAAGCGAGAGTAAAATGTTTGCTGAAGGTGTGCTCTGCGAAGTTGGTTCGAATAAATAGGGTACAAACTGAATAGGAGTAACAGTATTTTGCTGTTTAACCAGAGATTGCATTGTCAAAATAAGACTCATTGGAAGTTGGGCGTATTGCTTTGTGCCTTCATTTTGAAGCAAGCGCTCCATAGCATTGATAGCACTCTGTGAGAATTGATGTTGTGTTTTGAAGTGGAAAGCCATGCCGATAGAGTCCTCACCGAATGTATGTTCATCTCCGACAGTTGGGCGAACGTCAATCAATTTGACTTCCTTGGCTTCGGCGACTGGGCGAAGGCTGAGGGCGTTCTTGCGAGCAGTGAATGGCCATGAGCTGAAGTGCAAGAGTTTAACTTTGTTTTCATTATCTAATGGGGCAACCTTTCCTGATACTGCGTTGTTCTTTAAATCAATGTTCAAGTTTACACTCATAGGCACATGAACTTGCATCTTCTGGATCTGTCCAGCAACGTAGCGCTGTCGTTCGAATGGTGTGATGAAACCAGCTTTACCAATTTTTTCCATGCTTAAAGTAAAACGGACCTTTGAAGTTACGTTGATGGCTTGAGTATCGAGCATATTTGACCAAGTCTGTGAGTTGGCAACGCTTGGTGTAGTCTTTGCCTTAATATCTCCAAGAGTTTGTATCAACATAGGTGCTTTGTAGCTGTAGTAGAATGGATAACCAGTAGCCAAGGGGAAGGCGACCTCAATTTGTTGGTGGTCATAGATTTTGTTATACTGCATTTGGTGCCCTGACATAAGTTCTTGGACCAAACCGGCAACTTGAACAGGGGCGGCTTGAAGGGTCTTTTCATCGAAGGATACAAAATTCTTGCGGCCTAACATCTTGAAGAGCAGTTGTCCTGCTACTTCCTTGTTGTTTTCAGAGCCAAAGTTGATACCAAGCTGTTTAATGATGTTCTGGGCAGAGAGCTTAGATTTTTGAGATCCAGCAAGTTTGGAATTTGCATTAGAAACAAGAGCATCCCATACATTTTGTACACTGGAGAACAAGGCCTGAACATCGATTTGGTTCATATTGATGCCCCCGTAACTCTTCCAAGAAGTGAAACTCATAAAATAGGGCAATGTGTTGTCTGGTCCCATGAGGTGACTCATTTGGTATTCCTCAGAAATCTGAAGGACCTTGGACACATGGTCTCTGAGTGAGGTCTTTGAGTTTTGAAGGCCGAAAGTGTGTGGGTTCAAGAATTGTTGTGCAGCCTTAGCGTTGGCAGCTAGGTTAGCGTTTTTACTTGAGCCCAGTTGAGCTGCGGAATTGATAGCGGATTTGATCGTGGTTCGCACAGCGGTGCTGGGGTCAGTGTATGTTGACATCGCCATTCGTTGCAGCATAGCTGCTGGTGGTTCGGTACGCATCAATAGAGCTACAGCCATGGTGCGAATCTCTGGTTCATCAGCTACATTGCTGTAGATTTTGAAAAGGATTTTTTGGGCGTACTTGGGGTATGACTGCACAATCTTATCAAAGGCAGCAACAATAGCCAAGCGTTCAAATGATGTAGCGCGCTTCTCATCTTCCAAATATGGTTCGAAAATTTCGGCGATTTTGGGATGTGCAACATTACCCAAAGCTCGGATATACTTCTGGCTTCGTTGTTTGTTCTTGTTGTTAATGTTGTCGGCTAGACGTTGTCCCATCCAGGGCAAAATTTCCTTGGTCACGATTTCACCGAGAGCCTTTTCGAATGAGCCGTATGATTGCACGGGGAAGTAGTTGTTAGCATAACTCTTGTCGGAATAAGCACGGCGCAACAAGTCAGCATAATTAATCAGGATGCTTGGGTATTGCACTGATTGCTTACGCACTTTCTCGTTTTTGATTATACTCTCAAAGATTTCACGGATAATTGGTTCGGTTGGAGTGCGCAAGTTCTTGAAAGTTGTTTCTAAGAGGCTGGCGGCCTGGTTTCCACGAATTTGTCCACTAGAGACGCCTTTAACAATCCATGACACTGCGGGATTAGTACCGGCTTGAGCAATAGCGTCCAAGAGTGTATCTTCAGCTAATTGTTCTCCCAATTGCGAGTTTCCTTGGCGTTGGTTGCGGGAAGAAAGCATCTGTTCAATTTGTTTGTAGTCCATGGTTTGGATGAGTTCGGCCAAAATGGTGTACTTCTCAAGAGTGTCGCGGGTTGCGATCTCTGCTTGTGATTGGAGATCGGTAGAAATTTCTTCAGCTAATTTTCGGCATTCTGCAACAGCGTCAATTGAGTTATGGAATTGGATGCTTCGTCCTTTGTTGCCAATTGAGAATGGATGAAGAGGCTGTTCAGCGGCTTGTTTGGTTGTTGGGAGGGGTTGATAGTGGTGAGGATACTTGGCAGCATAGCGGGCAGAGTTCAACTCTTCAGATGACTCGGCGGAAGACGAAGATGAAGACGATGACGAGGATGTCATTTGTTGCTGATTTTTGATGTGGTTCTCAAATTCGGTGCTTCTTCGTTGGCGTTGACCGCGAGCATGGGCTTCGTTGGAAGATGAAGCTAACTGGTCATTGGAGTTCTTAGCCGACGTCCTTGGCTGATTTTGGTTATCGGATGGGAGGTTGTAACGGTAAACTAAATTTCCAACATGGATCAAATTCTCAGAATTGACTGCCAAAGAAGATTCGATTGCAGCAATAGATTCAAGTTCAAGAGCGATACGACTCACAACCTCGGCTTGATCATCGTCATAGAGCATTGGACTGACAGCAACACGGTTTGTGGTTTCAACAGACCTAATTGTGAAACGGTCGAGGGGACCAGCAACAATAACACGGGTAACGGAAGCTTTCTAAAACAAAATAAACAAAACATTTATAAAAGGAAAAAGAAAACCAAAAGTATAAAAGACTGACAGATAAGAATTCTCCCATCTGGTTAGAATTTGGCTTCATGTCTGATGCTCCAGAGATACCAAAATGGTATCCACGGCGGACATCGCAGTTGCTGTAGTTCACGGTCTTCACAAACTGCAAAAGGCTTTCGTCCATTGTAAGTTCTGTCCGTGTTGCCCATTTTTCAGTTTGTTCGGCATCGCTGAAAGCTGGAACTGCTGACATTTCGTATAAAGTCTCACATTCACCGGTAACAGTTGGCTCCATTGTCTTGTAGAGAGCGTTGGTAGCGCCAGTTGAGTCTTGGGGCAATTGATTGTGTCGGCATTTGATGACATTTTCACCAGTAGTGTCGACTTGCATTTGAGAGAGAACAGCCTTGAGCTGGTTGACGTCATCATTGCTCATAGATTGATCAACATCCAAAGAACGGATAACTCCATTCTTATAGTTGATGCTGAACAAAGACTCGGATTGCGGTTCATCACTGTAGCTCAGTTTTTGTTCGGGGATTCTGCTGTTTAAGCCATCCTTCAGTTCATCATGGAAATGAGCATGACGGACTTGTGACAGCTTGCCTCGAACAACGGTTTCGGATTCAGGTTGCAAGATCAATTTTCCCTTTGTGATGATACCTACATATTGGTCCTTACCCAATCCGTAGCCGGTAAGGGTATTCGCAGTGTAGGCGTACTCATATTGTTGGTTTGCCTGCCATGGTGTTGAGCAAGCAGCCAATCCAACTGTTAAAATTTATTATTTATTATAATCTGAATCTTCACAAGGACCCTCTGCCAAACTTACCAAACGTTAGAAAAATCAATGAAAAACGCATGGCGGTCCGTAGTGTGCGCTGTGTTCAATCGATACAAGGTGATTCCGATTAGTAACTAAACGAATCTGTGCCCTTCGAAATATTTCCTCGCCGTTTTATACTATTTAGCAAAATACAAAATTTGCAAGTTCATCGAATTTCCAATTTTTAACAAGATAAAGAATATGAGAATGTTGTTGGGAATTGAATAGTTTTACTGATATAAGTAGAAAATAATATTCGTTTGCATTTTTGTTGATACATTATCATTAATACATTACCTATACCTACCCTTTTCAAGGTTATTTGATAAGAGTTTTTTATTAAGGCATATGTGTAAAGGGCGAGACTTTGGTGCATGAACTTTCTTTCGTGGAGCAAGGCTATTTTTATGAAGTGGCATAGCATTGAACATTATAAAGTAAGATCTGTTCTCGATTAAATTTTCATTGAATTTACATAATATTTTACCTTTGAAGTAAATCAGATTATCCGGTTAAGATCAAGTTTGGTGACCACGATCGATGCACATATCGGTGGTGCAAGGACGACGGTATAAGGAAAACCACTTATTTGGAACTTCCATCCTTTGTATTGTTATCTGAGATTTATTATTATAAGTTATAACCAATACTAACCCCAAAATCCAGCTTTTAGGTGCGAAATAAAATTAAAGCTCGATTTAACCTGTCTATAAAAAAATTATATAAGTCGTCCCGTATAACTCTTGACATACAAATTATTTTGGCAAGTTATCCACACTTTTTTTTGCTTTTGTTTACCTACACATTTGCATCGATTTTTGTTTAATGAAAAGTTAATCAGCCCCTTCAGGAGTTTCGCCAGAAGGGGCATTCCACCCGAAAAATATTGCCTTTTTCTTTTCCCTTATTTTGAGTTTCACCCAAAAAAAATGATTTTCGAAAGATTGATAAAAATAAATTGGGTGGTACAACGGCTCGTGAAGAACCAGGGCCTAGTGACTAATAACTCGCAACCATTCCTGTGTGCGCCTTTCGACAGGAATGGAAGGGACCTACAATTTTATGCCGAATCCGAGCGGCTAGACGAGAAGCACTTATTCGTGACAAGTGATACTCTTGGAGGATTTGTCAATTCCTCGCAAGAGGCAGTAGCCCTGAAAAAAAACTTTGTTAGTTTTTAGGTGGACGAGGCTGGGAAGCGAAAGATTGAGAAGAGCACATTTTTCAGCTAAAATGTTACTTAGATTTTGGAGGAGAAGAGGACGAACAACCGTAGTAGCCCGTAGCTTAATGGTTAGTGCGTTCAACTGTCACGCTGGAGGTCTGGGTTCGCTTCCCAGCCTCGTCCACTTTTTCAGGGCTTCTGCCGCTTGCGAGGAATTGACAAATCCTCCAAGAGTATCACTTGTCACGAATAAGTGCTTCTAGTCTAGCCGTTCGGATTCGGTGGCCGTTGTGCCACCCGATTTATTTACTTTATTTAGAGGACGAACAACTTTAAAATGTTAGTTTTTCGACAAAATTATTTATATTCGTCGCTTGATTAATGTCGAATTCCTTACAACCAAAAAAATTCGAATTTTTCTGAACAAATCGAATTTTTTCTAAACAAAATCGATTTTAATGCTGTCAAACAAATCTTGCGTTTTTAGCTAGATTTCACATCAAATCGCACACACACTATCAAGATTTGACATTTCTCATGCATCAAGATGGAATTAAATGTTCTCATTACAATTTTGTGACGAAGTTAAAAAAGAAAACAAATGTTTAAGTGTTCTTAATTGTTTAATATTTCAGTGAATGATGAAAAAAAGTAAAGATAATTGTGCGTATCTTCAAGAAACAAAAAATCCCCATTAAAATAACATATGTACAATTCGCCAGGAAAACACGTTGCAAAATTATTTTTCTTCGTCCCCTAGTGAAATATTTAGAATAGATCCTCGCTGCTGTGTGAGGTTTAATTTTGGATTGTAATTTTTTTACTTGATTACGCGCACAATTGTTTTTGATGTTTTTCTATTATCAGACGAAATATATTTGCTTTTAAATTATCAAAACAACGCGAAAATTAAATACACTTTAATATTTGCTTAGCGCGCACTACTTCTTAGTTTTTGTGCGACAACAAAATTCCTGTCAAATTGCACTCACACACTCACAAAAAAATGGTTGTGAGGAATTCGACATAAAACTTGGTTGGTTGTCAACAACAGCTGTCAAAACAAAAATCCAGGGGTGGAATCGGCTAAGCCGATAGTTGACTGTCGCTGTTTTGATAATCAATTTTAACTATCAACTTTACTTTGTTCTGCGTAAAGTGATTATTAAAAAAAGCAGAACGTTTGTAGGGTTTGAATTTGATGAACACAATTATTTCTTTAATGCGTTGTAGATTAATTATATGTTGATGGAAACCCATACTTTAAATAAGTACTCTATATTTATATTTTTATTATTTTAACTTCATTATTTACAATTATTTTTATTATTTTAACTTCATTATTTACAAAAAAAAAGAAAACAAAGTTGGGTACCCACAGGACTCTAACCTGAAACCTTCGGGTCCATCCTATACCTGGAGTAAATTTCTCAAAATTTCTCATGTGGATTAAGTACGATACTTAAAAAGAAAAAATAGACAGTTGGAATAGGTAGGAACATTGGGTAAGGATGTTCCAGAATACTTCCTTTATTCCTTGATTTCTTCCTGACACCTTAATAGCTGTCACCCACAAACCATAGCAAAAAAGTGATAGTCAATTTGATAATCCCCCTACGTGGAGCAAAAGCATTTATTTTGATGGTCAACAATCAACTAACGCCTTAGCCGATTCCACCCAAGTAGTAGGTTTGTTCGTTTTCTGAAAACGAAAAGACACCATGCTTAAAATCGGAGAGGGAAATTTTATATATCCGCTTACTCAGAATGTTTTTTTTTTTAAGAAATCGATAGGAGAAGAATTAAAAAGCATCATGGCACTCATTGACCACAATTTTAACAGGAAATTGCAACACCTCATTCATTTTATACTTTTTTTATATTCAAGAAAAAACGTATGTTCAAATTTTATTCTCTGATTCCATAACAGAGATGGGGAAATTTATTGAGGGCTGTTTTCTGAACATACCTATTTTTCGGACTGTCAGTTCTAAATTCGAAGTGAAATCTTATTCGGGCGAAACTCCTAATAGCTTTTTAAAATCCGGGGGAACAAAAATATTTGGGGGAAAGGTTTTTCGGGTGAAACTCCTGATAGGACTGAATATGAACATAAATTTAAACAAAAAGTGAACAAAAAAATTAAATACATACCTACATACAAAATTGGCCTTCTTACTATGTTCTTTTAAAATTTGTTCTCTAAATTTTATATTCATTGTTAACAAAACTGTTTCGCATAAGATGTCACAAAATGCTAGAGCTAGAGCGTTTAGGTTCGATCATTGTATGTAAATTCATTGACAAATTTTTTTTCAAACAGTAGGTACCTACCTACAGGTACTTATTAAACTGCCTACCATTAAAAATAATTTATTGTGATTCCCATTGGAAGTTATTGTAATTGGTGCGATTTGTTGAATTAAAAATTTGGCATACATATCTTCACGTTTTGATGTCTCTAGAATCAGAATCCGTCGTTTTCAGAAAGACGTCTGTATGTGTGTACTTTTTCGTCCACGATATCTCGAGAACAAATATATATATCGACGGATGAATTTTATGGTGCAGTGCATTAACGCCCGCGGAATTATCCCCCGCGGGTGTTAATTCCCAAAAAAAAAGGAATTAACCCCCGCGGGTGTTAATACCTTTTTGAAGTGGTTATAAGGCCCACCACAAAAAGGAACTAAGACCCGCGTGTGTTTTTGCTTTTTGGAATTGGCATAAAGACCCAAACTTCATACATATATTATTCTTAAAAACTATTACCCAAATCACTGTTTACTACACACACTCTGAAAGCAGACCGACTGACAACATAGGCGCCTGCCAGGCGACTGAGCATACCCTAAGCGGAGCGACGGAGTCGCGTGAGCGGGACAGAGGACCCGAAAATGAAGTTAAAATCCTTGAACCCGCGAAGCGGTCCACCCAAAGTACTATTTGGTAAAAAAATCTTTGAAAGCAGACCGAATGATACCATAGGGGCTTGCCAGATTGGGTTTATTTCCATTTTAAATTGGAATTAAAACTCGTCAGAAAAAGGAATTATCCCCCGCGGGTGTTAATTCCAATTTAAAAAGGAATTAACACCCGCGGGGGTTAATTCCTTTTTTTTGGGAATTAACACACGCGGGTGATAATTCCGTGGGCGTTAATGCACTGCACCGAATTTTATTTTACTGATAACGCCATAACGTGCTGAAAATGTTGTCTAACAAATTCAATTAGCGTTTTACGTTTTACTATACAGCAATTTAAAAAAGAGCTGTAAAATGGCATTCGTCTCGAATATCTCGAGAACGGAAAAGATATTGACTTGAGATTAATTTTATTGATTTTATAATGTAATAAACAAATTGAAAAACATTAGAATAAAAATCAACCAACTGTTTTTTTCTTTAACCAAGGAAAACAGTTGAAAAATACTCAAATATTTCAAGAACAAAAATTGATTCCGAACCCAGGATAGGACGATATCGTTTTCAATATTGCTTTCTCTATCATGTCTGTAGAAAAAATAAAGATAGCTATCTCCAAAACGATATCGTTCGATCGCTTTTGTTTTACGTGATGAGGCCCCTGTTTATATTTTGTCTACACATAATAATGTAGTCAACATCTGGTATTTTTTTTCAAAAACATTCAATTGACAGTTTTTTTTTACTCTTCAAAAATGTTTTTTAACCCTTTCTTGATAAAAAAAACAACAATATAGACTTCAAATTTTTACCAAAAATATATATCAATACCACTTCACGTTTGAGATTGAAATCAAAATGTTGCCATAACACCAAAATTATTCATGTGACACTTAATTTGTCCTTTTATATTTTTTGCAACCATGTAGTTTTTTTTTTAAGTACACTCCCTCCGATTTATGGTATTTTTTTCTGCCAATAGTCTGATTTTAAATAACTGGCTTAAATAATAATTAAGGAGTTAGAAAAAAAGCAACATTCGTAAGATTCTTAGAATCGTGTAAGCTATTTCCAAAAAAAATCGAAACTGTTCTTTTATAAATAAGTACATAGCGCTTTTTTAAGGCACATGAGTATATGGTTTTCAAGGGCACCAATGGGAAGTTACTGGTGGGGTTCGCATCCATACTCTTATTATTTTGTTTGGTTTACCTAGCTACCTTCTAGGTATTTCAACTGATAATTAAAATAAGCTTACATAACAAATCTCTTTTTTTTATTTTTCAAAAATTAATTTTCCAAATAAAAAAAAACACCAATTGGGCTACAATAAGAAATTAAAATAAATTTTTTTTTAATCGATGTACACAAAATATTTGAAAGTGCAAAAAAAAACTAAAGGGTCTTTACAAGGGTTTTTACAACCAAAAACCAATACCAGGATCAAGCGACAGAAATGGACTCAAGCAGATATAGAAACATTGGCGTCGCTGTGTACCTCAGACGAACGGAATGGAATTTTGTTCAGAGAAAACAATAAAGCCATGACCGCAAAGGACATTCAATGGATACATTTGTATCAGAAGTGATAATTTTGTATTGTATTTCTATGTCTTTTTTATTCGCGACCGAAATTACCTTGTACAACTTAAATTTATATTTTTTGTATCAAAGTACAAAAACAAATAATATTTCACAATTCATTTTCTCACTTACTTATACGAATATCTAAAAATTATTTCAACTGTTGGGGAAAAGTCTTTCAAAGCACAAATACATAATGGTTGATAACAGCGCCCGTGTAAAATATCTATAGCATTTGGGAACGGTGTTTTTTTGATGCATTCTGGAATGTGTTCAGCTGGTGGACCGCAACCAACTTCGCCTCAAAAATGCTTCCTTGTGAGCACTTCCTAATTTTCATTTTATTCTCGGGTTTCACTTTGGCAACGCTGTGTTGCGCTGATAATGCGCATTTTGATAGCTGCTTTTATCAAGGAGAATTCACATCCCTTGGGCCCAAAAGTGTGCTGAACATTTGGTCTTCTTTCAAACCCCTTCTATTAAAAATAAAAGAAAAAACTTCGTAGTAAATATGATGTTGCAGAGTCAAATGTATGTAACACCAATTATTTGAGTATTTTTGCTATGCACACAGAAGGGTTTGCAAGGAGCCAACATCTAACCATAAATAGATTTCCATATTATTTATGCAACGATAACAATTGGTGATCTAGCTTATCCACAACAAGGCACTTGATAGTTCGTTTTGTGTTTGACAAAAACTGATAAAACTCCCAATTGTCCACTTAAACGTGATTTATTTCCTGATGTTCTCTCAGCTTTTTCCTGGTATGATGAAAAATACGAAACAGCCTCAACACTATATATTTGTTTAATTAATTTTTAGTTGTATCCAAAACTAGTTTAAATATTTCGAGTTTCATGAATCAAAACTTTGGTGAAGAATAACGATTTGTTCAAAACTTGCAACTCGAAACCCCTAAAGAACTAGTTTTTCTGTAAAACTAGTTTTGAAATGGGTAATTTTTGAATGGCTTTTTTCTAAACAGACATATATATTTTTAGGAAACAGTTTTTGAATAATTAATTTTTAAACTCAAAATTATGAAAAAAATATAAAATAGTGGCGCAAAATTTTAGTCAATTAAGTACGATGTTAAATCATTTTTAGTATGACACTAGTTTAAAAACTGTATTTTCCTAATTCTAAACGAGTTTAGCATCGTATTATCTTCAAACGTTTTACTAAAGTTAAAATCACCAAGTGGCAATTTTATCTTTTTATTTATTTATTTTAGTATCGTACTACTAATCCATGACACTTTGACGTTTATAAATGTCAAAATCAGGGATGTTTGTGAATTTGTTTGCACGAGCTGTCACTGTTTTTATTGGTTAAAAAGTATTTAAAATTAAGGAAATTTTAATAAACTGTTTAAGAATTAAAAAATGTTTAGTAGTATGATACTAAATAGGTTGTTTAAGATTTTGCGCCACTATTTTTAAAGTAATTTTAAAGTATCAGAAGGTTTTTTGTGTCCTCAATTCGACTATGATATGGATGTCTAATTGCTGAATTGGTTCAGGATTTTAAGATATCCCTAGTCTTAAAGTGCCAAAAACCAGGATAATTTACACCACCTATTGCATTTTCTCCACAAAAATCATTACGGGTTCTGAAACTACTAGTCTTCTCTTCGAATATTCAATTTGAATCTCTCCAAAAATTCTCTTCCTCTTTGAGAAATCAGAAGTTGAAATGTATGGTTTGTTTATTATATTGCTTAATCGGGAATTAACTATGGGGAGGCGGAGACGAAAACTAATAAATGATTTTTGGAAGGATAAAGAAAGTATTGGAAATATCCACATTTTGTTTTGTTATAGAGGAAGATTTTTATTTTATATGTCGTAATGATTTTTGTGGGAAAAATGTTTTCGGTGGTGTAAATTACGCTCAAAAATAACCAAAAACACACTTGTTGGCACTTTTAGACTAGGATATCTGAAAAACCAGAGTCAATATAGCAATTCTGAATTCAGATTCGAATTCAGAATTCAAAAAACCTTCTGTAAAAATATAATTTGGTTAACGCCGCAGAACATGTATTACCCTGTGTAATGAATTTTTGTAAATTATTAATTCATGACATGACAAACCCCTTACAAATAATCATACAAAAAATAATCTGGAAATTAGATACATATATATTTTTCTATAAAGGTACAATAAGAACTTGGCGCTTGTATCCTTCCGCTCATCAAATCTGTAGGTAAGTATTTTTCACATAATCTCCTAGGTATATACGTGTCGTGAATGACACAACAGAATGTATTTTGCTGACCTTTAATAAGATACAAAGTTGCAATTCTATAAACTATCAGTAAAGAAAATGATTATTCATTAGAATAATTGAAAGGCCCAGCACAAAATAGGTAAGAAGCAAGAACGTGTACAGGAATTATATAAAGGGGGGGGGAGGTGTAAAGTCATGTAAAAAAAAAAAAAATCTATATTGCCATTTATAGCTGCTTAAAAATGGCACTGCATTTAAAACAAATCTGACTATCCATTGCATTTGTTATATTTTCCTAATGGAAAATATGAAACTCATTTAATTTTCAAAAATGTAATCGACATTTTACTATCCATTTCATTTTTAATGTGCAATCAATAATATCAAATAACTTATGTATATGAAGGTAATTGACAAATTATCTTTTTGGGGTCATGCAAAAACAATGTTATAGCCTTTTAACACCAAACCCAAAACCAGGTTTTCGGCAATTGGTTTACGAAAACTTGAAATGCGTTCACACCGAAAATTTACAAGTTTTCATTTGACATTTCATTTGTTTTGCTTAAACACAATGGTTTCGAGGAAGGGCCGCGCCGATTTGAAAATTGTCAGTGCCACAGAAAAGCGAAAAATCAAATGTTTTATGTGCAATTAAAAGACAATTTATTAATATTGGAATTTATTAATGGAAATACAATCAATCCTGATTCGTTATAATTATTTTATTTTTAACCGATCAATTTCACGTAGTAGTTAGAATGCGCGACACTGCGTCGCGCTCTCTTGTGTTCCAGCAAAAAAATATTTTTTCCTGGCAGCAACCCATCAGCTATTTATATGACATTTAATTGAGAGTTGAATGTTTCACAAGGTGTGTTTGTTTAGTTCATCCTGCAAATCCAACATGGTTTGGACAGGTTTTATTTAAAACTTGTGTTTTTCAAAACTTGTGGTTTAGCATAAATATATGGGAAAACTTGTGTTTTCGATCTAGGTTTTCAGCCAAAACCGATATTTTCGCGAAAACCGGGTTTTGGGTTTGGTGTGAAAAGGCTATTAGATTCTCCCAACACTAATAAAATAAAGTGGACCGCGGACTAGGAGTTAGGAGTCGTTGTTTTTGTTTTCTTTGTTGTAACCTAAAATTTGATGCGAAATATTCGATTTTCATGTAAGAAAGACTGGGATTTAAAGCAAGAAAAAAGTTTAACATTTCATTTTGTTTATTATATTTAGAGGGCCTCAGACTAGAGAAAGTTCCTCCCCCCAAGTGTACGCTCATGAAAACACGTTTTCAAATTATTCTATTAGAAAGTTTATTGAACTACCATACGCGAGAAGTAATCTTATCAGATGATGATGAAATCAATGGTCGGGAGTCATTGCAATATATTGTACATACATATTTGTTATAATACTAACATATGTTAAATCTGTAGCATCTTCTGAAAAAAAATTAAGTGCATGACCTGGGCGCAAATTCTTGCTCTAATTTTTTTCAAGAAGCTCAAAATTGTGAGTTATATAGTATTTTGAAGCAGCTTTATGATACACGGACAAATATCAAACTTTGTGGTACACTTTTAGGCATGTTTTGTAAATGAAATAATCTGGGAGTTAAGAATAAAATTGTCGGACGCCCATGAACCTTTTTACCAAGCAATTTTTATGAGCGCTCAAAGGGCTGGCTGTCCTGAAAATTGGGTTTTATAATACAAACTCTATATACAGCTTAAATTATTGGACCTGTTGAATCTTTGATCGAAAATAGTTTTAATAGTCTTTAGTTCCTTTGAGTTCCTAAAAATTGGGAAAACTCACCTGGACTCATCAGTTGACTAGTGAGGGACTTGTCAAACTTTGTTCAAAAACTGTTAATCAAAGTATTTGAGTTTGAGCCGCAATTATAAAACGCTTTAAATAATATGGAGTGAAGATTGTTATTATTTTGGAAAAATGTTCTTTGTAGGCAAAGGTTAGGGCTCATTACTTCAGAACATTTTTCCAAAATAATAACAATTTTGATTCGTAAACTTTAGCGAACTAAAGCCTGGCGGTAATATTTTTTTGAAACCAAGGACTTGTTGTGCTGAGCTATGCAACCTATCAAATCCTTGTCGTTGAGTGCCATGGACTTGATTCACTTCATCCCGAGTTTCAGCTGATGTCAAAAACGGAATTTTCTTTGCATAAGCAGCGATTATACGATCATAAGCAGAACTTATCTTTTTTGGAGGCGGGTTTCTTCGGATGGCGTTGGTCGTATTACGAGTTTCATAAAATTTGATGGCATTATACACTAATTTTCTTGCTCGTCCCATATTATTTGCGATTTCGTGAACTCTTTTCCCGTTATTTTTTATCATGATGATGATTTTTTTTACACAAACATGTGTAAATAACGGTAAATTTTCAGGGATAATAAGGGAAGCAGTCTAGATTGCTATAATGTGAAAAGTTTTTAAGAAAGGCTTTTTTCAACTGGTATAAACGCTATGTTAACTGAAAAAAGCATAATGTGCTAATTCTCTGTCCAACACTGTAAATGTACATTGGAAGTAAGACACGTTAATAAAGATCGATTGGTTATCTAAAGCCCATACAAGAATCTTACTTAGGTACAAGTCCTATGTCGATCGGTTTTTTTATTTTTTTTATTTTGTTTGTTTGCAGTTTTTACATTGCATCAATGATGTTTCGTTAAAACGATTTTAAACTCTTCCATACATGAAGCGAAACGTAACGGAAGAAATATTAAATGAGAAACTTAAGTTTAATTTGCGCGTGTCAGTTCATCGAACTGTGAAATTAACTTAGTGATAAGAAAACTTATTTTTCTATCGTGAACTTAAAGGGAAAATTGCATTCATATTTTTATCAGCACTGATTTAACAAAAAAAAAACATAACAGAAATCTGAAACAACAAACTATTCAATGCCTGGACAAATTGTATAAAAGCCAGGGTCTGCTCTTTGGCAAGCTATAGTTTAGTTGCACAGTGCAATCCTTAAACATCTAGTAAAATTTTGAACGACATGCGAACTTTTTTATTATTCCTGACACTTGGTAAGAATTATGATACTTCTGTAAATCCAAATAAATTTCTAATTGCTTTCTATTTAATACAGTTGGGTTGGCTGCTTGCTCAACACCATGGCAGGCAAACCAACAATATGAGTACGCCTACACTGCGAATACCCTTACCGGCTACGGATTGGGTAAGGACCAATATGTAGGTATCATCACAAAGGGAAAATTGATCTTGCAACCTGAATCCGAAACCGTTGTTCGAGGCAAGCTGTCACAAGTCCGTCATGCTCATTTCCATGATGAACTGAAGGATGGCTTAAACAGCAGAATCCCCGAACAAAAACTGAGCTACAGTGATGAACCGCAATCCGAGTCTTTGTTCAGCATCAACTATAAGAATGGAGTTATCCGTTCTTTGGATGTTGATCAATCTATGAGCAATGATGACGTCAACCAGCTCAAGGCTGTTCTCTCTCAAATGCAAGTCGACACTACTGGTGAAAATGTCATCAAATGCCGACACAATCAATTGCCCCAAGACTCAACTGGCGCTACCAACGCTCTCTACAAGACAATGGAGCCAACTGTTACCGGTGAATGTGAGACTTTATACGAAATGTCAGCAGTTCCAGCTTTCAGCGATGCCGAACAAACTGAAAAATGGGCAACACGGACAGAACTTACAATGGACGAAAGCCTTTTGCAGTTTGTGAAGACCGTGAACTACAGCAACTGCGATGTCCGCCGTGGATACCATTTTGGTATCTCTGGAGCATCAGACATGAAGCCAAATTCTAACCAGATGGGAGAATTCTTATCTGTCAGTCTTTTATACTTTTGGTTTTCTTTTTCCTTTTATAAATGTTTTGTTTATTTTGTTTTAGAAAGCTTCCGTTACCCGTGTTATTGTTGCTGGTCCCCTCGACCGTTTCACAATTAGGTCTGTTGAAACCACAAACCGTGTTGCTGTCAGTCCAATGCTCTATGACGATGATCAAGCCGAGGTTGTGAGTCGTATCGCTCTTGAACTTGAATCTATTGCTGCAATCGAATCTTCTTTGGCAGTCAATTCTGAGAATTTGATCCATGTTGGAAATTTAGTTTACCGTTACAACCTCCCATCCGATAACCAAAATCAGCCTAGGACGTCGGCTAAGAACTCCAATGACCAGTTAGATTCATCTTCCAACGAAGCCCATGCTCGCGGTCAACGTCAACGCAGAAGCACCGAATTTGAGAACCACATCAAAAATCAGCAACAAATGACATCCTCGTCATCGTCTTCATCTTCGTCTTCCGCCGAGTCATCTGAAGAGATGAACTCTGCCCGCTATGCTGCCAAGTATCCTCACCACTATCAACCTCTCCCAACAACCAAACAAGCCGCTGAACAGCCTCTTCATCCATTCTCAATTGGCAACAAAGGACGAAGCATCCAATTCCATAACTCAATTGACGCTGTTGCAGAATGCCGAAAATTAGCTGAAGAAATTTCTACCGATCTCCAATCACAAGCAGAGATCGCAACCCGCGACACTCTTGAGAAGTACACCATTTTGGCCGAACTCATCCAAACCATGGACTACAAACAAATTGAACAGATGCTTTCTTCCCGCAACCAACTCCAAGGAAACTCGCAATTGGGAGAACAATTAGCTGAAGATACACTCTTGGACGCTACTGCTCAAGCCGGTACTAATCCCGCAGTGTCATGGATTGTTAAAGTCGTCTCTAGTGGACAAATTCGTGGAAACCAGGCCGCCAGCCTTTTAGAAACAACTTTCAAGAACTTGCGCACTCCAACCGAACCAATTATCCGTGAAATCTTTGAGAGTATAATCAAAAACGAGAAAGTGCGTAAGCAATCAGTGCAGTACCCAAGCATCCTGATTAATTATGCTGACTTGTTGCGCCGTGCTTATTCCGACAAGAGTTATGCTAACAACTACTTCCCCGTGCAATCATACGGCTCATTCGAAAAGGCTCTCGGTGAAATCGTGACCAAGGAAATTTTGCCCTGGATGGGACAACGTCTAGCCGACAACATTAACAACAAGAACAAACAACGAAGCCAGAAGTATATCCGAGCTTTGGGTAATGTTGCACATCCCAAAATCGCCGAAATTTTCGAACCATATTTGGAAGATGAGAAGCGCGCTACATCATTTGAACGCTTGGCTATTGTTGCTGCCTTTGATAAGATTGTGCAGTCATACCCCAAGTACGCCCAAAAAATCCTTTTCAAAATCTACAGCAATGTAGCTGATGAACCAGAGATTCGCACCATGGCTGTAGCTCTATTGATGCGTACCGAACCACCAGCAGCTATGCTGCAACGAATGGCGATGTCAACATACACTGACCCCAGCACCGCTGTGCGAACCACGATCAAATCCGCTATCAATTCCGCAGCTCAACTGGGCTCAAGTAAAAACGCTAACCTAGCTGCCAACGCTAAGGCTGCACAACAATTCTTGAACCCACACACTTTCGGCCTTCAAAACTCAAAGACCTCACTCAGAGACCATGTGTCCAAGGTCCTTCAGATTTCTGAGGAATACCAAATGAGTCACCTCATGGGACCAGACAACACATTGCCCAATTTTATGAGTTTCACTTCTTGGAAGAGTTACGGGGGCATCAATATGAACCAAATCGATGTTCAGGCCTTGTTCTCCAGTGTACAAAATGTATGGGATGCTCTTGTTTCTAATGCAAATTCCAAACTTGCTGGATCTCAAAAATCTAAGCTCTCTGCCCAGAACATCATTAAACAGCTTGGTATCAACTTTGGCTCTGAAAACAACAAGGAAGTAGCAGGACAACTGCTCTTCAAGATGTTAGGCCGCAAGAATTTTGTATCCTTCGATGAAAAGACCCTTCAAGCCGCCCCTGTTCAAGTTGCCGGTTTGGTCCAAGAACTTATGTCAGGGCACCAAATGCAGTATAACAAAATCTATGACCACCAACAAATTGAGGTCGCCTTCCCCTTGGCTACTGGTTATCCATTCTACTACAGCTACAAAGCACCTATGTTAATACAAACTCTTGGAGATATTAAGGCAAAGACTACACCAAGCGTTGCCAACTCACAGACTTGGTCAAATATGCTCGATACTCAAGCCATCAACGTAACTTCAAAGGTCCGTTTTACTTTAAGCATGGAAAAAATTGGTAAAGCTGGTTTCATCACACCATTCGAACGACAGCGCTACGTTGCTGGACAGATCCAGAAGATGCAAGTTCATGTGCCTATGAGTGTAAACTTGAACATTGATTTAAAGAACAACGCAGTATCAGGAAAGGTTGCCCCATTAGATAATGAAAACAAAGTTAAACTCTTGCACTTCAGCTCATGGCCATTCACTGCTCGCAAGAACGCCCTCAGCCTTCGCCCAGTCGCCGAAGCCAAGGAAGTCAAATTGATTGACGTTCGCCCAACTGTCGGAGATGAACATACATTCGGTGAGGACTCTATCGGTATGGCTTTCCACTTCAAAACACAACATCAATTCTCACAGAGTGCTATCAATGCTATGGAGCGCTTGCTTCAAAATGAAGGCACAGAGCAATACGCCCAACTTCCAATGAGTCTTATTTTGACAATGCAATCTCTGGTTAAACAGCAAAATACTGTTACTCCTATTCAGTTTGTACCCTATTTATTCGAACCAACTTCGCAGAGCACACCTTCAGCAAACATTTTACTCTCGCTTCTGACAATGCCTTTCTACCAAGATGTGGAAAGCACTGACTTGACCAAACTTCGTGCAGCTTTGTCATTGGCATCCTTGCCATTTACTGATGCAAGCGAGTTGAAGGAAACTACTCAAGAAGAAGACATCTCCGCCAACGGTCCATGGCCACAGAGTGGAGTTGCACACTACAAGTTCACTCTGAGCGTGGATTTGCAACGCTCTGCAAACAAAGTCGTGAAATTCGGAGTTCAAGTTGACAACAAAGCAGATATTAACGAATCAATGAGCAACAAGCGTTCTGACAAACCATTGTCTTCTGGTGATGAATCGAAACTGGCTCTCATTTCCGATATTGCACCAAACAGCGAGTCTCGCCGCGAAGAAATGATTTACAATGCTGCTCGTGACATGAAACAAGCATCTGCAGCACTTATTGATTCCGCTTTGGTCTTCGATGGATCGAAACCAGCTAAATTCGTTGGTACCATTGCTCAAGCTGATAACTCTGTTGGCGACAAAACTCGCATTCTGCTCTTCGGAAGTGCAAAAACAGCCAATGGAGGCCCAGCCAAACAGGTCTATGCTTCCTATATCAGAAACTTTGCCAACACTCCCGCCCTCAACTTCTATAACGCCCAAAAGCACAACGGAAAATCCAACGCCAAATTGACGGTTATTCTTGGAGAGGGAGGCAAACCAAAGAACACAAAAATTAATATCAAGATAATAATGGACCAAACCGAAAACTACCAACAACAACTCCTCCAATCACCAGTTTCCCAAGAATGTGAACGTCAAATGCGTGAAGAAGGCAACAACCAGATGCCAGCCTGCTTGAAGGCAACATACCAAGCCAATCTGCTTGACCAGTTCCATGTTATTGCAGAAACTGAACAGCCAAACTCTGATGTAAAGAACTTTGCTCAATCTATCTACTCTGTGTTGAACCACTGGGGATACTACAACAGCAAAGTTGACCAATCAAAGAAGGGACAACCTGGTAAATTGGATGCTAAGATTAACTTTGATGTCCGTCAACATGCAATGAACATCACCATTCAGCTTCCAAATGGACAACAGACATTTACCGGCCTTCCTATTCCCCGCAATGCTCGCTACCTTTTCGCAGTACATCCTGGTATGAACTTAAAAGAACGCACGATGCGCACCATGAACCGCAACTCTGAGGTTTGCGTCATTGACCAGAGCAAAATCTTGACTTTTGACAACGCTATAGTTAAAGAACAGACAATTGGCAAGTGCTGGTATGCTGTGCTCGAACACATCAATCCCACTAACTTCCAAGACGAGCTTTCAGTCCTCATCCGCCAAGCTAACGAGGGTGGCAACAAGAGAGAAATTCAAATTGTTACCGCAGGACAACTTATCCAGCTTTCACCATCGAACACACCTAATGCCCCAACTCAAGTCACTGTCAATGAGAAATCACAACAAGTTTCCCAGAAATCTGCCATTGATGTGTACGCATCTTCGTCACAGTCCGGCGACAACAAACAACAGAAGACATTGGTTGCCCGCATCTATTCTATCTCGGAAAACGACTTAAAGGTTGAATTACACGGATCAGAAGTTAAAATTTATTACGACGGCAAAAGCGTAAGAGTGCATGCCGATCCAAAACTGCGCAACCAAGTTGCTGGTCTCTGCGGCAACTACAATGGTGAAGAAAATGATGACATCGCCACACCTCAACAGAAGGTACTGCAAAACCAAAAACACTACTCTGCTCTTTGGGCTGTACTTGATGAGACCTGCGAATCTCAAGTACAACAAGATCAACAAAGAGCACAATCTGCTCGTTCGTATGAAGTTAAATATCGTGCTGGAAACGTAGTAAGCAGCTTCGAAAACGGAAAAAAATTCCAAGGCAAGCGCCAATCTGACAGCCAATGGCAAAGCTCAGAATCATCGTCTTCATCATTTTCTGAATCCACTGAGGATCATAAAAACCAACAAAATAAATCATCACAAAGTTTCAAACGTGGAAACCAAAATTCCTGTGACGTTGAACAGCGTGTCCAATACGTCATGGATGGTGATAAAGTTTGTTTTACCAAACAACAAGTACAGATTTGCCCCACCAACTGCTTAGCCGAAAATCAAAAGGAAATCGAAACGGAAGCTCATTGTCGCTCTCAAAAGGACTCAGTTGCTAAGATGTATATGCAGCAAATTCGTCGTGGATCAAACCCAGACATTGGTTCCAAGAAGACTCACAAGAATGTCAAAATCTATGTTGCAATGACTTGTTCCCCACAACAATAGGCCAACAGAACTATTTTGATATACTCATATTTGCTGACGACATTAAAATGATTTGTATATTTATGATTAATTTTATTTAATTTTTTGTTTGTTTTAAGTTTTAGATCAATAAAGCTAATTTTCGCAAGTTATAAATTATTTCTTTTCAATAATTGTGGAAATTATACAAAAACATTCTACAAAATTTTCAATTTTTTTATGATTCCTCTCATTGAATACGCCTTTGCAAAAAAAAAATGTGGGTTGGTTCTAAAGTTATTATAGGAATGTTAATCCAGCTATTGCGCAATAATATATCCTATTTTTTTAAAGATGATTAAAGTTTTGAATTGCAAATAACGATGTGTCAACGGAAAACCTTTGCTCATTCCATATTACAATTAAGGGCAACAAAGCTGGAAAAATGGATACTTGAGCTTGACTGCTAAATATAGATTCATGCCCTTTTTAGTTGCTTATTGGAAGTGAATAGGAACATTGCTCGTAGGAATAGTAGTTTCGTAGAAAAATTGATTGAGCAATTAAGAAAATGTCGAAAAGGTTGACCAGATAGAAAATGGTCACGACTGGATCGCATAAAACTTGCTCTCGTAGCTAAAAACTTTAACGTAGCTTGAAATAGACACTGTATGGGTTCCATAACATAATGATATCATTAAAAAAAGTTTTAAAAACAATTTAAAATATAAATTATTACTATAAATTAGTATAAATTTGTTATTTCAATAGCTAAAACAGATATAGCTAAAAAAAGTATGCCATCTGATTTGTTTGATAAATATAAATTTATGAAAAAAAAAATTTAGAAAATCGGTAGAGCGGTTTTCTTAAAAATTAATTTTGTATATACAGGGTGTCCCTTAATTCGTCAAGAGTATTTTAGGGTATGATTCTGGGGTATATTCTAAGAAAAAAGTGTTCTATAGTAAGGGGCCAGTTATAGCGTTCAGTAAAAACCATCAGTTAAAGTTGAACCAGGTGAAAACTGGAATTTTTTAAGTACACCCGGTTAATCATTAAAATTCTATCATTAAATGTCAAACCTCCAGCAACAACCTTTTATTATTTTTAATGATGTAAATTGTTTCAACAATTTTTTTACTGATGGAGTGGAACAGTAAAAAAATAGAACACAAAAAACTGAAACGAAATGTTCCATTTTTTGTGAATTGGCAATCAGTTGTTCAGTAAAACGAATTTCCATCAGTAAAATAAATAAATGCTTTTTTTATATAAATTATTCTTTCTTGGGATTATTTTTTGCCAGAAAAAAATATTTTTTATTTATTATATTTTATTTATACTTAAATTAAAAATTATTAAAAACAACAAATTTTATTTTGTATTTCTTAAAAATATTTTTTATTAAATTTAAATTAAAAAAAACTATTATCACAACTTTTATATAGATATATTTGTTAATGCGACGCGTTTCGGAGTGTTGCTACTCCATCATCGGGCGAACTACTTTGATGTTATTGAGTTATTTAAATTTAATAAACAAATTTTTTAAGAAATACAAAATAAAATTAGTTGTTTTTAATAATTTTTAATTTAAGTATAAATAAAATATAATAATTAAAACACAACTTGGAGACGAAAACCCAACAAAATGCATACAAATATTTTGATTGATTTGCCATCGATTCGTACCATTTTTATGTTTCAAATCTTTTTATAACACATGAAATTATGCAAAAGAAAATTTTTACTGATGGTTTTTACTGATCGCTATAACTGGCCCCTAAGGGCCTATCTCCAATGTTGATATCATTTATCGGGAATTTAGGAAGTCTTACTTTGGGGTACCCTGATCCATGTTACCGGTAATTGCGCCGTAAGTACTTATGATAGACACTTCGTTTAGGCCTTTTAGAAGGAACACTAGCCTTTGTAATTGCGTTTAAATAATTTTGAAACCTTGTCTCAGTCTTAAGATATCAAGTGTTTAGCCTGTTTCATTTTACTTGCCTTGCCCATGCCAATTTTTTGACTTTGGGGTCAATTTTCTCCAAAAAATGCGTAATCAACATGATGTTTTAATAATTTTTTTGAATGTACGTAACAATACTTAAAATAAAAGTCAGATTTTATGATAACTTGGAAAAACAGCAGCAGGTAAATTTAACAAAAAAATGTTTTTTTAGCTTTAAGCTCGAAAAGCTATGAATAAAAACTATTTGTGTGGTTTTAGATAATTTTTTAAGTATGTTTTTTACTAAAACAGTTATATCGGGTGCACTTTGACATTGCTTGGTTAGAAAAAATGTTAATTTTAGTAGCCACTTAAGTTGAATTCTACCAACTATCTGCAGTTGTTGTAAAATGATTTATCAGAACTATTGAAGGACATTCCAAAGGTTCAACTAGCTTCATCATATTCATAACTTAATGGTGCTTCCACCCACTTTGCTCGAGAGGTTTAAAATTGACAAGATGAAGAATAAGCGGTAATCGTTGGATAGGAAAAAGTTAGAGCAGTTCAATGGCCTTCAAGATCACCTGCCCCTACAATATTGGATGTTCTTGAATGGGGAAGAATGAAATAAATCATTTATTCAACAAAAACAGCAACTTAAAGTGAATTAGAAGAGCGCATGCTCAAAGCGTCCTCAGAAGTGAGGCAGTAGTAAGGATCATTAATATCAATATCATTTAAATACGAAAACGGGCTCTAGCATGCATACAAAATCAAAGAGGACTCATTTGAACACCTGTTATAACTGTTTTAGTTCACACATAAAATAAAAATTATCGATAACCGCACATATCATTTTTTAGTTATAGCTTTTGGAGCTTAAAGCTAAATTAACATTTTTTTTAATTTCACCTGCCGCTGTTTTTCCAAAGTATCATAAAATCTATGGGTTTTTCGGCAAACTTGTGTCTGACTTTTATTTTTAGTATTGTTACGTACATTCAAAAAAATTATTAAAACATCAGGTTGATTACGCATTTTTTTGAGAAAATTGACCCCAAAGTCAAAAAATTAGCATGGGCAGGAAAAATGGAACAGGCTAAAAACTAAATATATTAAGACTAAGAAAAGATGTCAGATTTATTTAAACGCAATTACTAAGCCTTCTTCTAAAAATAAAGGCCTAAACGAAGTTTCTGTCGTAAGTACTTACGGCGGCGCGATTACCGATAACATGGATCAGGGTACCCCAAAGAAAGACTTTTCTTAAATTCCCGATAAAATGATATCAAAATTGGAGATAGGCCCTTACTGTAGAACAATTTTTTACGAATTAAGGGACACCCTGTATACAAATCCTTAAACATTTTTAAAAATAAAATTTGGTATGACAACAAGTTTTTAATAAAATACAATTTTACGCAAAAATAAAACAAATTCATTTGCCCCTTTTTAAGATATTGAATTTTCAAAATTATTTTTTCGAAAAATTGTATATGCAAAATTGTTAAAATATTAAAGGACCTTCTATATAAATAATTTAGTTGAAATCGGTGTAGCCATTAACGAGAATTTTGAAAACCAAAAAATCCGGTTTTATGACAGGTACCTATAATAATAACCGTTATAAATAATTTTTTGCCACTAAAATATCTTTTATAGTAATAATAGTACCTCGCAATTTTTTTTTTTAATCGTTAGAGGCGTTTATAAAATAAATCAATTTGTGTGTATTGGTTGTATTGCAGGTACCGTTATTATTTGAGCTAAAAAAATGTCAATTTCCCCTCTAAGAGTCTAAGAGGAGAAGAAAATCGCTTTAGTGGTTTAGGCTGCAGGTAAAGGTACAGACAGACAGAATTGCGAGACCCACTTTTTTCGCGTTCTCTATCATCGTAATGTTAGGGAAAATTATTTATCTCGAGTTCGATTTTTTGCACGAATCCTTAACTTGCCCTACACTACGTACATATGTATATCGCAAGTATAAAATTTTTTAAGGTAAAACTTCTTTGAGCGCGTTGAGAGTGAAATGTCAAGGTTGAATTTTTGGGAAAAACCAAAATGTAACGCCACATGCGAAACGTTTAGATCATTGATTAGCTAAGTGGTGGGAGACTGGGAGATAGGAGGTTTCTCCTTGTGCCTATAGTCTATAAAGTCTTTTTTTTAATAATAATAATTAATAATTTATAATACTATAGCAACGAGACTATCGTTAGCCTGGATGAATATCCAGTCGTTGCTATAGCAATATATTTCATTTTTTCATTAAATTCAATTAAAATTTCTATTCAGACTAAACTGTTGTTGTTGAACTTAAAAAAATAGAATCAACGTCCGAAAATTCAACTAAACCTGAACTTAGACTATACTATCTAAAAATAGGCTAATTTCAAAAAATTGAATTAAATCAGGAGATTTGAATTATACTCGTATATGGTTGTAAAATAAATAAAACCAAATTTAAGTTATCATATACATTTTTTTGATTTTGCAGAGATTTTGAGAGTGTAGGAATTTTTCGAAATACAACATTCTTAAAAAGTCATTTTTACTACATTTTTATTTTTATAAAATCAAGGAGTTGGCTAAAATTACTGAAAATTATAAAACGTATTACTATGTATGTTTCTGATTTTTATAACCCTAACTCATCGATCATTTTGATATAGAACACATACATAGCTGAGTCTTATGCTTTATAAATCGAGATTTTTAGATCGCCAAAGAAGTTTCACTTCTGTCACGTTACATGCGCTCTTTTTTTATAACAAAATAAAACACGCTTTTTTTAAATTGAAGTTCCAAAAACACAATAATTGTCGTTTATATGAATTTAAATAAAAAATTAAAAACTAAATAAACGTAATACAAGTCTAATAGAACTTATGTAAGCGAAATATTCAATAAAATTAATTAACTAAAGCCGAAGTTATTTTAAACCAAATGATTACATCAAAACATAATAATTTACGAAGTACACAAACAATATAAAAATGTGATATTATAGAGATAATCAGACTCACCTTATTTCAGCTGTGGTGAAATTATGACCACTAAAAGTTTCATCAGCCAACCATTAAACACAAAAATGCCAGCTTTACACTCCGGTTCCTCCAATGAGGCCTTCAAGGTGTCAAGCAAAGCTCTCAGTGCTCATTTGATTCATTTCACCAACAAATTCGGAACACCAGGACAAAATCGTATTAGAGGAGGATCTGTTTCTGATTTGAAACGTACTCTGTGGGTGGTCTCGAAATGCTTATGCAAACACAGTCGACAAATATTCACGGAGAACACGAAACAACCCGAAAACAAATCACAACAACCATGCTCTCAAATACACACATTTAATAATTCGGTATAATTATTAATTTTGGTATAATTAATAATTTCGCTTTTCGAATAGCATGCTTCTGAACGAAAAGCTCAACGCAGTGTTTCGTTTATGATTTCATCATATCATTTTTGTATGTGATTTTTCGTTTCGCATCAGCACCGTACTATGCTTAGGTTAAATATTAAAATACTTACTAACTGCTCTTAAAAGCATCGCGTTGCATCACCTTTCTAACACAATCTAATAAATTTGAATAAAACAAAAACACAACTGTTTTAATACATCAATATAAGGATTTATTTATTTCAATCTATTTAACTATTTTATTTAACATCAATTATACATTTATATATTTTTTACATTTTTTTTTTTTTTGTATTTTTTTTGTGTTTTTCTTTTATCATCTTAATAATCTTATTTCATAAAAGATAATGAATAACTTACGAAAAATTATATACTAACAATTTTACAAACATTTTTTTTTTTGTGCAAAGATTATACCGAATTAGGAGACTTAAATTACTGGCGAGCTGCCTTGAAAATAATAATAAATTTAAAATATTCTTTGTCTTTTTTATTTTCTCATTGTGTATTAACGATATGGTTGTGTGTAATTATGTGCAAATTATTTTAAAATATTCTTTGGTGGGCTTTCAAAATTAATATAAATGTATATAACACAAATAGAATAGATTAAAGAAAAATCCAAATCCAAAATCAAAAGGAATATTGTGATTTAAAAATGAGATTGATATGCTTACGCTTAAGACTTAATTTTGTTTGTAGGTTATTCTTCAATATTATTTTTTATTAAATGAGATGCTGGAGGAATTGGTAAAATGTTTTTTTATTATCTTTTTTTTTTTTTTTTGTAAATAAAATACAAGTTTGATAGTTTTTGTTTGTACTTAATAAATTAATATAGAATATAGAATATTTGTATTTATTATTATGTTTTCGTTACATTTTAATTGTTGAATGCATTCAATTAATATTTTATTTTGAATAAATATATTCGGTTTTTTTAATCTATTTAATAAATTCTCAACTCAGTTCCTTTCTGTATACAAATATATATATGTATTATGTATATATATATATATATATCTTTTTTTTTCAAACATATTCAACAAGATGTCCTTACCGACTAACAAATCATTTTACCCTAGCACTACTTTGTTCAACTTCTGTGTTTCACCTATCACGATTATTTAAAGTTTCCCTCAACTACTACTACTACTACAACTATCACTCTTTGTCATTATCTTCCAATATCAAAAATATTTTCTTATATAATCCACATAGTATTACTATTTTTATTAAACATTTTTTTTTTTTTTTTTTTTTTTTTGTCATGTAAAAGGATATATAGAATTAAACCATAAATAGTTTAATTTTTGTTTTCCAAAAATCTGCATAAAAATACCTTTTTTTAATCAAGCGTCATTTGGCACTTATTTATATGTATATATAGTTTCTTAAATATTTACAACTTAAACTCGTGTTAAAAGTATTTGTAATTTTCTACAAAACGAGAGTTTTTGAATTATTATTAAAAAGTGGTGGGTGAAATAAGGCCAAATGCAAAAATGTTCGCTTTGTGAAAATGCAATAAGGCCAAAACAAATAGTTGAAAATTTGGGCTTTTCACGGCACCTTCAAAAGTATATATGTTTTTTTTTATTTGCTTTTAAGGCAAAGTGAGATAGGTCAAGGATACTCAGGAAGGACGATGCTTTGGGAACAGAATGTTTGATAATTTTCTCAATTAGTTTTGTCGCAGTGCCAGTTTGAATTTTTGGAATCCGCCGTGTAAATGCGACAAAACAAAGGGAACTTAAAGTTATGGAGTAATTATGCCAGTAAGACAGGAAAAAGTTTATTTTGTGATATTTTCCATTAAAAATAAAAATTTTGAACTTATCCCATACTTTGCCTGAAAAGCAAGGACATAATACATACATACATATTACTGAATTTTCAAATTTGAACTCAAAAAAAGTTCAATGAAACTCCAGTATGGAGTGCATTTGAATATATTTAAATAATATTTTGTTTCAATTATTTTAACCTAGTCTAACAATAATTATTATTCTAACACTGCTTATATCTATAAAATTAAATTTTATAAATGTGCTCCTTAAAACAAATCAAGGAAACAGAATACGAAATTGATGTTTGATAAGCTTTCATTAAATTACAGTTGAAGAAGCCAGTGCCAGCACTTTTTTAAATAAAGAATGTTTCTAAAATGAATTAAAAAAATATGAAGTGTGTGTGTACTGTACAGTACAACAAAAAAAAAATATTTTATAAAAAAAAAAATAATTTGTGTTCAACTTATTTCAGAAGCAATCTGAAAGGTATCAGAATAAGTTCTGTTTTCTTAATGAAATCTGTTATTCTTTTTTTTTTGGATAATAAATAATCAAATCAAAAGCATATATGTATATGTATAATAATTTTGTCTCTATGCAAAAAAATTTTTGTTTTAATTAATTATTCTACCAATTTTTTAAATTATTTAATTCAGAATATAAAAAAAAACATGTAAAGGTTCATTCATGTTTAAAATAAATAATGAAAACGTTAAAGAAGTAATTAGGTATTAATATTTACAATAAAAGTTATATTATAAAGGTATTTCTTTTTTATTTTGATCTTCCTAAGAATAAACAAAAATTCCTGTACATTATAAGATCTTAATATGTATGCATATTAACTCGGCTCCCATAACGACGACGCAACGAATATTTGAATAAAAAAAAAAATATAAATCGGGTGGCACAACGGCTCATGAAGAACCAGGGCCTAGTGACTAACAACTCGCAACCACTCCTGTGTGCGCCTTTCGACAGGAATGGAAGGGACCTACAATTTTATGCCGAATCCGAACGGCTAGACGAGAAGCACTTATTCGTGACAAGTGATACTCTTGGAGGATTTGTCAATTCTTCGCAAGAGGCAGTAGCCCTGAAAAAAAAAACTTTTTAGTTTTTAGGTGGAAGAGGCTGGGAAGCGAACCCAGACCTCCAGCGTGACAGTTGAACGCACTAACCATTACGCTACGGGCTACTACAACGAATATTTGAATGGGTATTTTTTTTAAATAAAACATTGAATTCATATACATAACTGTAGGATTCATTGATGCAAAAACAAGAAATATATTTATAACTTCTTCCCGACGACGGACGTTTTGTAGAAATTTCAACCTTCGTGGTCATGGGATAAGACTGACTTTTGATGAATTTTGTTGTTCGTCAAGAAGAAGAAATAAATATATTTCTAAAAATAAAAACGAAAAGAATAATTTAAAATTACATACCTATTTACATATGCATAAAAGGGTTAAACAGATTCATTTAGCTTTTTGTTTTTTTTTTTTTGTATGTGTAGAAGTAAGAAAATTACATGTGGTATTTTACACTCCTAGTGTGTCGATTTAAAAATAATTATATTTCATCATAACCGCTGTTATAGAAAATTCAAAGGTAAATTTAAAATAAATACATGTTTAAAATTTTTTTCGTCTTGGGGCTCAGAGAGATCGATCAGAATAAAAAAATTGAATTTTTCCACTACGACTTTCTACTTTTTAATTTCTTAAACATATTTTAGATTGTCGATTGTATACAAATATATCTAACTACAAAAAATTTTGTATATCATTTTTTAATCATAATTAGTGTGTATAGAAAGGCGGATGAGCGTGAGAAAAAAAGGGAAGCCATGTGAGAAGCGAATATCAGAAAGACAAGTCAATTATGGATGTACATTGTACATAATATAAAACTAAAAAGTGAAAATCCGATTGTACTAAATGCAGTCAGCTATCAACTTTTTGCATGTAAGGTGCATTCGAGAGCTCTTCACTTTCATAAGCAAAACTGAAGGAAAGCTGGAGTTCCTTGCGTTTGCTTAGTTGTAAGGCCACGTTCATACTTTTCCAACTATATCTTCCTGCGGCCACGAACATTTTGTATATATTAATTCTGCCTCCAATCGTATGAAATTAAATGAACGAAAAATAATTAACTTACTTTAACACTTAGCTTACTATTCGAATATTTTTTTTTTATTTAATGCCTACCTACTTATAAGCTATTGTATGTTTTCTATAAATATATTTTTTAATATAATAAATCACCACTTGTCCATGTTTATGCAACTCGACTACTAATTACAAATTTTAAGCAATTCTGTCTTTTAACGTCAAACAAAAAATGTTTCGGTTCGACAAAAGTTTTTTAAATAATAAAAAGAAATTATTAAAGATTAAAATATTTAATTTATTTTATTTGTTTTAATCAATTTTTATTTTCAATTTATATTTTTATGAATAAAGATTACTTGCAAGTTTGCAAAATGAATCGAACAAGACAGTCCAATCAAATTTTATTGGTAAAAACTAAGATGTTTTTCAGTTTTACATATTTTTGATTTCATTTTAAAAAATTGGAAAACGCTAGTTGTTTCTAGTTTATTGTAACCAACTGACTTCCCTTTGGGAGACCCACAAAATAACCAAACGCAAAATCCCAAATCCTAAAATCTCCATGTTTTCAAACATTTCCAAAATTAAAATCTCTAAGCCCAAAATGATTATATTCTAAATCCTCACAAACAAAATCCCCAATAATAAAATTTATAAAAAAGTACAAAAAACTTTTTAAACAGACTGACTGACAACATAGGCCAGACGACTGAGCATACCCTAAGCGGAGCAACGGAGTCGCGTGAGCGGGACAGAGGACCCGAAAATGGAGTTAAAATCCTTGAACCCGCGAAGCGGGCCACTCAAAGTAGTGTTTAGTACAAAAAACTGACAATATTTAGGGATTCTGGTGCTTGGAGATTTTGGTTTTAAGGATTTAGTTTTTGTAGATTTGAAATTTGGAGATTTCGGTTTTGGGGATTTTAATTTGGGGATTTTGGTTTGGAGATTATGATTTAGAACTCGTCTATCTAACCCACTTCCTTTATCTTCGTTTTTTTATATTAATTGCAACCAATCGTTTCAATTCATTTAATCAATAATTGTTTTTTTCAATAACCCAAAAAATTGAATATGTTTTACACTTTCAAAACCTTCTTTATCGAGAAAACAGTTCACCTTTTTTATTATAAAATTTTATTTGAAATGCATTCATTTTGTTTTTTATGTTATAGAAATGTAAGCATTCATTTTAATTTAAAAAAATAGTACATACATTCACACATACATTTATATACATATATATATTTTTGTTTGTATAACACACACTTAGAGTTTCAATAAAAATGTATGTATAAGTTATTATGAGAGAATAAATTATTTTTACTTCGAGCAAATTGTATTTTTTTTTTCTTTAAAACTTTATTTGATTGAAAACCAACAGTGTTTTCGTTATGATTTATTTTTATTATTCAAACAAGATTATATATTAATAAATGACCAAATGAAATCATTTTAATGCAGATTATTATGATTATTATGACGAGAAAAAAGAAGGAATTTAGTTTTTTGTATTCATTTTACACGACTCCACATGCGGGTGGAGTGAGATTCTTCATATTATGGTTAAATTTTACCCGGTCTTTCTTTTTCGATTATACATTGACATGAATAAGCTAATACAGAATTTGACAGATATTGTTTTGGTCTTTTTACTGCTTATTAATGTTTACTCATTAATTTATTAAAAGTACAGTAAAAAAAGCTACAATAAATTGTTCTGCTATGGTAGGGGGCCGGTTATTGAGATCAGTAAAACGCACTAGTTATTAATGTTTCTTTTGGATAATTTAATATGAAAATGATACGAATCGACAAGAATACACCTGAAATAATTTTGTTTACAAAAATAAATTCTTCGGAACAAACCATTTAAAAAAAAAGCAATTATTTATTTTGCTGATGAGAATTCCGTAGGAAAAAATATCTGTAGGGAGTTTTCATCAGAAAAATTATAATGATTGTTTTTGAAAAAGTATTTGCTCTAAAGAATTTTTTTTTGTAAGCTAATTATTTCAGGTGATTTTTCATCGATTCATATTCTTTTTGTATTTCAAAACGTATACTTACGGTTTACACATTAAGTTACCCAAATGGATTTTGTTTACTGATACAGCCCCAAAGGTGGTTGGAGGATAGATAATATATAAGACAAATTCCATGAGACTTGAAAAATTGGCAGAATCTTTCTTGAAACCATTTTTTTTTTCTTGAGCTCATACATAAAAATGATTTTCTTGTCAACACCTAGAGGACATTCATTTTTCTATTTAATAATAAAAAGGAACAAATAAATTGCAGTTCAGGGCGTAAGATAGTATACATTCATGTTCCAAAGACAAAAAAGGACGGAAAAACCAAGGAAAATGAGTCTCAAAGAGGATGTCTTTGGCTCATATTGCTACACAATGTTACATTAATTTAAATTAGCTAGATTTTAAACGAAATTAATTAATTTTTGCTCGAAATATCTTGATTTTTGTTTCTATAATATTCTTAACTATGATTCATACAGTATACATATATATATTTTTAAATGACATAAAATGGTTGAATATATATTAAAGTAACTTACATTAAAAATCTACAGAATGATTTACTTGGATGATTTAGGTCTCCTTTATTTGAGGCAGAATATCTTTAAACCGCTGAAACTTGCGTCTCACTGTCTTCTGTAAGCATTAAGAAAATTAAGATAATTATTGAAATAATTTGTAAGCATACATTTATACAAAACGAACAAATCGAAAAGAAAAAAAAATAATATATTTCACAAAAGGATTTTATTTTCTACAAACTACTTATACATCCTAGCGAGTATGGATTCTCAAATATTAAAAAATCTTACGAAGGGGGAGGGAAATTGTTTTACTGGCTCCTCTTTTTAATCCATACAAAGTAGGGTGTCCGTTATTTCCAAAACTTATTCAATCGGAAGTTTATGCCGTAAGAAAAAATTGATCCGAGGTCATTTACCCGCGCCTCTAAGGTCATACATTTCCCATACAAATTTGTGTGGGAATTTTAAACTTTTCACATTCAATTTTTGTATCTATATATTGTTCTTTCTTTCAGTCACGCTATTTAAAATAATTTTTTTGTGTTTTTTTTTAGTTATGATGTTAAATAAATAATAGCGTTAACAAAAATTTCAATTTCCAGTTTATAAGCAAAAAAGGTGGTTAGCGTAGGTAACCACCGTGACTGTAGAACCTAAAATAAATGATAAAAATAAATTTTTATTGTATAATATTTCCGAAAAAAGGACTAAAAAGAATGATTTTTTTATTGGTATTACTTATTGCATGCCAAAACAATTTTGAAAAAACTTTTACTTAATTTTTTTACAAGATTATGCAAAAAGCTTACAAAACAATGACCGCACCAAAAAGTTTGAATTCCAATCACGTGACAAAGAGCTAAGTTTTTTGTACTGGTCTTTCTAGCGGTTTATTAGTAGGTTCGATACTTTCGCTCAAGGTTAAAATTGATTTCATAAGTAGCGCGGTTAAAAATACATAAGATAATAAAGAGGTGGTTAGTAAACTAACCACCATGACTGAAAGAGTTAAATAGCTATAGCTTATCTTAAACCCAGAAACCCATTATTGAATTTTCTTTTTGAACAAAGTTAATTTAATCGATATATTTTGACTGTTTTACTGTTTTCAATATTTTGAGTTTGGAAAATAATTTCTCAAAAACTATCGATCAAATTAACTTTATTCAAAAAGAAAATTCAAGAATTATAGGTGTTACCATTGTTTTTCAATAGTGTCGTTTCTACTTTAAGTAATTTTTTAGATAATTAACCCCCCCACCTTAACGAAGGTATATACCCTCCCTTCCCATATGATTGTACTATTATTTTGGCTCAACCTACAAGGTTTGATGCATTTCTGTCAACCATTCTTTATTTTCCATTACACTGTTTGATAATACTACTTGTTATATTTTTTGTATCGCTAAATTTTGAAATGCTGTATTTTGGAAACTATTCGGTCTACAGAGATGGTTTTGGGCTCAAATTGGAGCAAAGGTTACTTTGAAATCATAGAATACGTTTTTTATTTAAAATTACTTCTTTAGGACTAAAATCACGCTCGAGGTCGAAAACTTAGGTTATTTACTAGGCTGAACTACGTGAACAACACAGCAAAAAAAAAATCAAAAAAACTGATTTGAGAAAAAAATAATAAAGTAAAAAAAGTTAGAAACTAAAAAATATTTAGTTAACTTTAAAAACTGAAATAAATTATTTATACATTTTTTTCTTTTAATTTTTGAATGTGGTTCAAAACAAATCAAAAAAGAAAATAGTAAAAAAAAACATTAAAAAATAGAAATATTTAATATTCTTAGGTAATTGTCTGACTTGCGTTTTAGCAAGTTAGGAATATTTTAAATGGGTGGTAGATTAAGGGTGGATTTTAGCAACATTCGTGGGCTTTGACAGAATTTCTATTCTGCATACGTTCATTCTGTGCAATACAGGCCAGCTGTTTTGGCACTGAGTGAAACACAAATAGGTGAAAATTCTGATCATTCAGAATTTAACCTATATGGGTATAGCTTAGTGCCTCTATTCTTTGCTCACCATGGACTCGCCATTTATATAAGAAATGATGTTGCGTACCAACTTCAACCACAATATGGTTTGTGCTCAAACACATATTTTAACTTCATGTGGTTCAAATTTTCGGTCAATAAGCACATCATTCATTCATGTTTTATTTATCGGAGCCCGAACTTGGACAGAAATTTAACTTTTAACGAATTTGATGCTCTATCCGACTCCATCCAAAGAATTGTTGCCCTTTATCCTTGCACTGAAATCGTCATTGCGGGCGATTTCAATGTACACAATTCTAGTTGGCTTCGCTTTTCAGGCCAGACAACACCCGAAGGAAGGTATGTTGAGCTCTTCGCTGAGTTAAACCAACTAACTCAGCTTGTTGACGAGCCCACTCGAATACCGGACATTGCAGGTCAATCCGCCAACACCCTAGACTTGTTTCTCACCTCTGATCCTAATAAATACTCAATTAGTGTATTATCGCCTCTAGGTACATCAGACCATTGTGTCATATCTGCGAATTTCTCGTGCCAACAAAAGACAGTTAAAGAGAAAGCACCAACGAGAACCATTTGGCAGTACGAGAAAGCCAACTGGGACGGTCTCAACGGTTTCTTCAGTAACTTTAACTGGTCACTATGCTTCCTAGTGACGTAAACTCCAGCGCAGATATGATCACAAACTTAATTCTTTGTGGAATGAGTTAATTTATCCCGAATAGGGTAAAATCTATCAAACCCAAAGAAAACTCATGGTTTGATTCGAGCTGTAAAGAGGTTATTAGGGTTAGAGAAGTAAGTTTCCGATGTTATAAGGCCAACCCTACTGAGGAAAACCGGAATAAGTTCAAACAAGCTAGAAAGACCTGTAATGTTCACATTCGACGAACCAAATTTTTGCATGATCAAAAATTAAGGCAAAAAATACTACAATGTCCCACAGGTAGTAAAAATTTTTGGTCATTTGCAAAGAATATACGAAATTCTACTTAGTCGTCGGTTCCAACGCTCGTCTTCAATGACACCCCTTTTGTCAGCTCGATAGATAAAGCCAATTTGCTTGCAGCACAGTTTGCTGTTAATTCGACGCTGCCAGAAAGTGTTATGACTCCTCCTGTACTTGAGAGCGTAAATGATTTTATGGGACAAATCTTCTTTCGCACTCGTGCAGTTGCCAGAGTCCTGAAAGATCTTCATATACACAAATCCGCTGGCCCGGATAGTATCCCTCCCATTGTTCTGAAGAGGTGTTCTTCAACGCTGGCAAAACCACTGCGTAAGCTTTTCCATCTGTCCTCTTCTACTGGTCTCTTTCCGAGTGGATGGAAAACAGCATTTGTCCAGCCTGTCCCTAAAAAAGGCGTATCTTCTTCACCCTCCAACTATCGACCGATTGCACTTACGTCCCTTCCTTCCAAGATCATGGAAACGCTGATTAATTTTCAGCTCAAGAAATATCTCGAAGATCGAAAGCTTCTTAATGACCGGCAGTACGGCTTTCGGAGCAATAGGTCCACTGGTGATCTGATGGTTTATCTCACCGAACAGTGGCACAAATCTTTACATCGTTTTGGAGAAGGTAAGATTATTGCACTTGATATTTCAAAAGCATTTGATAGAGTTTGGCACCAAGCTCTCTTATCGAAAATGCGTGCATTTGGTATCGACGAATCTCTTCTTCGCTGGATTAGAAACTACCTTTCGGTCCGTTCAATTCAAGTTGTATTGGATGGTTTCAAGTCTGAAATCCATAAAATAAATGCTGGTGTGCCCCAGGGCTCCGTTTTGTCAACGACTCTCTTCCTTATATTCATAAACGATCTTTTATCTGAAACTTCTTATCCATTAAACTGTTTCGCAGATGACAGTACCCTTAGCTTCTCATGTTCGTTTATTTTACCGTTATTTTCATAACAAGTGCTCTAGCGAAATAGCCAGTTGCATTGCTCCCCAAAAACAATTGCACATCAGTTTACCCTTGAGCCCAACTTCGGACGTACTGTTAAGTATAGAGATTCTTTCTTTAGTCGCACTACAAGAATGAGGAATGCTTAACCCGGCACTATTTTTCCCTGCCATTTTGATATTCAAAGGTTCAAAACCAATGTACACGGGCATCTCTTCTTAAATCCTTCCCTATTTTCCTAACGCTCGCACTGTGTTAAAACATTTTGAGGGTAGCAAAAACCCCTTAAGTGCGCGCTTAATTAAAAAAAAAAAAAAAAAGATTCACACCCATGTCTTTCGGATGGGGAACTTGAACGGCAGCGTATGGTAAGCTCATTAAATTCTGATCTGAACAGCATTGTCCAATGGGGAAACAAAAACCGCGTAGAATTTAATGCTTCAAAAACTCAATGCTGCCTCCTGTCATTAAAGCGAAACCAACCCCCAATGCCGCTTTCCATGGACGGCACTTGCATCGAGGAAACCGAACAGCTCTCAGTTCTCGGTATGTGTGTCACTGACCACCTAATGTGGAATGACCACATATTTGACGTCGCCAAAAAAACTGCTAAGTGCTAAGGTTTTCTCCAAAGATACAAGAAATTCTGTACCCCCTCTGATCTGGCTGTGATCTACAAAGCATTTATTCGTCCAAAGCTTGAGTATAATTCACACATATGGGCAGGTGCTCCTATAACTCATCTAAGCTTGTTGGACCGAATACAAAAAAGGGCTCTAAAAATGATAGGTGATCGAACAATAACGTCAACAATAGCACCCCTCGAACACCGCCGCAATGTCACCTGTCTCTCACTGTTCTATCGCTATTTTTATAAACAGTGTTCAAGTGAAATAGCCAGTTGCATTCCTCCCCTTAAACAATTCAACCGTAATACTCGCGCTTTTAGGAATGCTCATCAGTTTACCCTTGAGCCCAATTTCGGACGTACCGTTAAGTATAGGGATTCTTTCTTTAGTCGCACAACAAGAATGTGGAATGCTTTACCTGACCCTTTTTCCCCCCCCCCCCATTTTGATATTCAGAACTTCAAAACCAATGTGCATCGGTATCTCCTTTTAAATCCTTCCTTATTTTCCTAAGCACGCACTGTGCTAGTTATAATTAAGGGTAGTAGGAACCCCTTTAGTGCGCGGCATGTTTAAAAAAAAAAAAAAAAAAAATTTGAAAATCCGAAATAAATTTATTTCTAATCTGTTTTCTACATTTTTTAAAAATCTTTTAACAATCAATAAAAAAAACTGCTTAAAAACGAGAGAGAAGAAAGGTAAAATATTTTATAACTTTAAAAATCGAAATAAATTATAAATTTTAATTTTTAAATGCAGTTTTTTAAAGGACCAATATATACACAAAACATTTTAGAATGACTGATATAGGTCGAGAGACAAAAACTTTAATTGTGAAAAGTGTAAAATTCCTATACAAATTTGCATGGGAAAAGTATGACCTTAGAAAAACGGGTTAATGACCTCGGATCTAATTTTTTTTTTTGGTCAATAATATGTTTTACGGCATAAACTTTCGATTGACTGGCTGTGCTATCCAAAAAAATAAGTTTGGGAAATAAAGGACGCCCCGATGCAGAGGATATATGCATGATTGAACAATGCATACGCTTGCAGCTGTTTGTATGGCTGAACTACAAATTACACACCTGACTTGGGAGTTAATTTGGAATAAATGTACTCTACAGTCTAAACGATATTAAAATAAGTCAGTTCGATTTGATTCTTCATAAATATGGATTCAAAACTTATGTTGAATCCTGTTGGCATGAGTATATTCTAGTGGGTTTTAAAGGTATTTACAGAACAGGAACCTGTTTTTTTTTTACAAGTAATACTTATACTTATTCAAAAGACTATTAAGGGATTCAAATTTTGAGTTAGAGAAAATTAACAATTTCGCCGCTTGTATATTCAAAATAAACACGTTTACTTAAATTAATAAATATTCATTATTTGCAACATTAGGTTTATTTTGTACCTACGTTCGTCGTTGTTCGCCTTATTATGTTCCTCCAACCGATAAAACCATTCAAACTAATCACAAAAATTAAAAAAAAAAAAAACAACATGCTGTATTCTATACACATTGACCTTAACAAACATCTTTAAATATTGAATAAATGTTTATGCAACAAAAATAGTCTGGAATGAGGCATTGCAAATAAAAATTAGCCTGCAGGAATTTTTAAACTACGGATAGAAGGAGCAAAACCATTTTCAGGAGTTTTGAATATTCTTACCGTCCTCATCGCCCAGTTCATTTTGATAGTAATTTCCGGCACTGCCGCTATTACTATTGTTGCCTCCACTTTGCATTGAATTTGCAACTCTTTCTAAACTGTGTGCCCTTCCGAGGCGATGCAATCGGGCCATGTGTGCAGCTACCGTATATGAGGGTGGGTAGCGAGGACCTTTTGATGGTAGGGCTAGTACACCGTGTCCTATTTTTGATTTTACAGGCACAGTAAATTGGTGTACAACGCAGATCAAGAACAAAAGAAAAACAAAAATAAAACAAAAGACAAAAAACTAAACATATTAAGAAAAATACAAACTAAAATAATACACAAAATTAAGATTAAATAAACACAATACATAAAACTAACATCAATATAATAATATAATTTATGTTTAATCATGCCAATGGAGTTAAAAAAGGAATAATCGATAGTTTTATGAGTGAGTGTGGTGACTGTGAGTTAAGAAAACATAATAAAGGTGTTAGTGGATTATATGTCATATGAGAACAGCTTGCGAATCGTTCGTTTGTTATTTGTTTTGTCTCAATAATTTGTACTTCTGTTAATTATTAATATGGATATTTAGCTGTGTATTATACATATGGATATTGGATATATAATTTAAATATTAATGAAGTTCGTATTATGAACAATGAAATTTATGGTTACACAAATTTATATTTCATGTGGAGTTTTGATTCCAAAAATTGCACTTCTTTTTTCATTTTTAAGTTTTGTACTCGTAAAAAAAAAATCATATACAAACTAAGAAAATTAGAAGCAAAAAGTTTCTGCGTGTCGAATAATATGCTGGCAGAGACGAAATTCCTGTAATTTTGTTTGTTTAGTCGGAAGCCTAAACACTTGATTTTCAACTTATACCGTTAAATATGTACATACCGACACTTCTCGGAGCATGATATTGACTATTGAGCTGCTGCTGTTGTTGGTGTTGTTGTATATGTTGTTGCAAGACCTGTTGCTGTTGTTGCTGCGACGTCGAGTGTTGTGTCAATGGAGGGGGAGGTGAAAGTGAATGATATTGTAAATTTCTGATTACAGCTGGTCCAAAGCTTAAGCTACTACTATCGGCACACATGCCACTTGTTGCTGCGTTGTTGTTCTTCATTTGTTGATTATGCAGCGATGGTGGCGGAAGGGGTGGGGGTTGATTGTGGTTGTATTGCTGCTGCAAACTCAAACCCATCATTCGTTCATCAATAGATGCTTTTGAATGTGGCAACGGGGGTGGTGGTGGAGATGTTGGCTTACGACCAACTATTGCTGGATGATGGTCTAGAGGATTCACTGCAGAGACCATAGTAGGTGATGATGGTAACGTCATGGTATTGTAATAAAATCCAGGAGCTTTTTTTATTCAAGATGAGTAGTTGGTTTTGTTGTTCGTGTGCGTGTATGTGTGTGTGTGATAGGTAATATGGTGTGTATTTTGATATATATTAAAATTGTTGCAAATATATATTTTTACATACATTATTTATATATACATACAAAACGCAGAGTGATGATGTGCACAGAGATAAAATATACAATATAAAAAGAAAAAAAAAATAAATTAAGTTTAAAAATTAAACCGGTTGCAATTTGAAGAAAAAATCGTAAAACGCAAAGTTTAAGAGACAGACAATTAGGAAGACAAATAAGACAAAGTTTATTTTAAGCTACAGAAACATTATATTTTCGAGATGCATAACAACTTACCATGTATCGCCGAATGGCGACGCTGTTGCAGTTTTGGTGATGAAGATGCATTCGAGGATAATTGAGAATTTATGTGATAGAGACCGGAAGTGCTGGTTTCGTTATAATTTAAATGAACATCCGGTTGAACGTAAGAACCGTGACCGCTGTCGCTTGATGTTACCGAACCTGTTTATGTTTTTTGGGTTTTTAGCCTTATTGAAAACAACATTTAAACCGTACAATTTTTGTTTGTACTTCTAATCTTTAGACAGCTAACAAAACCAAACCCAAGTTATTTGGAAATATGAATGCTGAGTGTGATTTTCTTGTTTGGAAACGCATTTACATAGTTTATTGAAAAACTCAAAGTAGCTTTAAATAAATAAATATTTTTTTTAAATGACTCGAAGCATAATTTTTAATGTCGAGTTATAGCTTACTTCTGCTCTATATTAAAGCACTTTCAAATATTTTATAGTCAATAAGAAGAATGCTCAGAATTACAAGAGAAAAAAGGACTAAAGTAATCGATAAGTCCTAGTTTCCATTGCTTTTATTTTTTTAATTAAAATTGCTATTCCCATTTACGGATCTAATTTTTTGTATAAACTACATAAAAATTAAAATAAAGTATATCGTTATTCATTCATGTAAAACAAGGCACACACAATATTTACAAGAAAAAGTAACACACAATGCTTTGAATATCATACAAAAAGTTCTAGAAAATCCATGGGGTGAAGTTATTTGGGAAAGAGTATGGTTACATAAAAAATAAAAAAACATTATTTATAATTTTGAAATGAAATAGTTAGTTACGAAAAAACGCCATATATAACGAAGTTTCTCATATGGTAAGGCAAAACTAAATAATAAAGTTCATTTTTTTTTTCTTATAAAGAATAAAAGAGTGTTACTAAAAAGCCTTACCTGAAGCCATAGTTTTGCGCAGCGGGAGATTGCCAAAAGAAGTGACACTACTGCTTTCCGCTGACAAATCCACAGATGGCAGGGGTGTGGGAGTATCTGAGTGGGATCGTTCGTGTACAGTTCGATTTCCGGTAACTGGAACTTCATACATCATTATGTATACCAAACAAACATAAAAAAAAAAAAAAAAAAACAAAAATTTACGTAAAGAATTCCATGAGCACCGATAAGTGATTATATCGATTTTAAGGACAAAAAGCTAATGCAAGACCTGCTGGCCATTTGAACTACTCACCACCTGTACCTGATCCCATTCGTCGATGAGATCCTGGCGAAGGAGAAGGACTTATAGAAGAGTGTAATGCATAGTGAAACGTATGCGGATGGCCGACTAATGGCAGCATGATTCCTGGATGTCTTGGCTGATAGGGCCGTGTTTTCGTTGGCTCTGACAGGGAGAGAATCTTTTTCACAGCTTGAGGAGATGCTGTTCCAAATTTGGGCCCAAGGCCGCCTTTTCGGCCTTCACTCGTTGAACTTGTGCTGCTGGTTGTGGATAACGTGGGTGAAGGATGCCGTTTCCTTATAGTCACTGAATTCGGAGCAGAGCTTCCACTGATACTACCGCCGGCACCACCACCAGTGCTGCCACCCGCTCCACCTCCACCACTACTTGTGGCACTTGGTTCGCACTCTAGGGAGAGTCGATGAAGGGCCTCTTCGTCGGTTATAACTTTCATGTTATTCAAATAGGCCTTAACGCGTCGCACCATCTGTGCTTCTTCAAACATTTTTTTTGGATTCGGGGCAGCAGTCGACTTTTTTCTTCGCTTAACTGTAGCCTGACCAGCACTGCCATTAATATGATGTGGCCCACTTGATACCGACATTTGATTAAGTGCGACCATAGCTGAACTTGGAGGTTGTCCTTTAAATTCGAGCATTGTAAGTAAATCGTATGTGGAGCTGCACATATGAGTCAATATTCGAACCTCTTTAGCTATCATTCGAAGTTTTTCAAAATTGATCAAGCCCTCAACTCGAGTATCGTTACCAAGGTGAATAAATGTCAAATCTTTTTTTACAACCGGATAAAAAGGAATGATAGGATGTTGTGCCAAAAATTCAGCAGAGACTAACTGCCTGTATTTGGACATATTTCTAGAAGGATCCATAAGGTCTTGCAGATCGGCAAACAATTTCTGGTATTTCGAAGGCAGCTTCTCCCAGGTTTGTCGTAGCCGAGTAACCGCCGCATGGCCTAGACCCGAAACAATAGCGAACATTGAATTGAAATTTCGACATTCCTTACAATGTCGAGCTATCTTTATAAACTGTTTCACAATTTTCATGCGTCGCACAATATTATGCTCACTGCAAACTTCAGTTACAACCCAGAACATCTCGCGATTGACAAGTTCGGCGAATTGTTTCAGCATTGGGACTCCATATTTTGATTTCAACTCAAATAAGTCATCCACATATTCGGTACTTTCAATCTGACGGAATATTGCAAAGTCTTGGAACGTTAGTTGTATTGCAACCTCGTTTGCGTTCAGTTGTAGAAAGTGTACTGTTGACTCGCGAACCAAGTCTAGTGCCAGATCGTCTGGTACAAGAGTTTCTGTTATACCATTTGTTTTGAGATAGTACCGAGATGCAAGCCCGATTCGTTCGGCCAGATTCTGCAACTGCTCCGGTAATCGTCTTTGCTTGATCATGCCACCTTCACCTACCGAAACTTCGCACAGTGAAAAATTGGAACTAGTTTCGTGAATGCCAAACTCTTGAAGAGCTAGCATAACAACTTCATGAGCGGTTGTTTCTTTATTAATCAGTAGGTACTTGCATGTTTGATCTGATTTAAATACCTTGAGAACATGCTCAGGGTATTCCATTTGGCGAGGGTCTTCGTAGTAAATCGTTGATGTTAAATCAGGATTACTACGAGAATGATACATCCCTGACATATTTCCACTTGTGTTGTAGTTAGTGCCAATTGTTGTCCCAGTATTAATCAAAGAATTAGTTCGTCCATCTTCTTGGTGGTGCCCTACGATGCCATCTGTTGGAATTAAAGCCACATCTGCTGTGTCTATCGACGTGGAATTTGCTGCATTTTTTGGTAAGAGATTCATTTTAATAAGGGCTTTTTGTAAACGACGTTTGGGACCAAGTGTCATAAATCCACCTTTCTGGTGCCCTGTGCTTGTGCTCATTGAAGATGATGAAGATGAAGTGGAATTATTTGATGATGCCACCGAAATTGTGGAACTATCTTTTTTGCTACTGCTGGAATTGCCCAGAAGACCTGCTACAAAATGACTAGCTGTTGCAATTCCTCCAACAAGCGATCCACTCGTGCTCGATTCCCTTTCTCGGTATGGTGAAGGGCAGCAATCTACTTGATCATGACTTAATATGTCTGCTGATGATAGCCTCGTTATTGCTGGGCGAGAGTCTGCATTGCCTTGCAGTTTAGCTATATCAATTGCACAAATACGGCGTGGATTCGAACGTGGTCGCGGTGAATTGCTCTCAGGTGACTGTATCATTTCCTTGAAGGACAACAGATTGCTTTTCACTGTGATACTGAGATGTGTGGATCCAATTATAATTTCCATGGCACGGGCATTAGTGACATGCTCGAAACTCTGTCCGTTAACTTCTAAAATCTGATCGCCACGTTTCAGACCAACATCATCAGGTTTTGAGTTCTTTTCAACTTTTGATATGAAAATTCCATATCCACCACGTTCGTAGCCGCCCACAAAACTGAAATTCAAATTTTCATCTCTGGACGATCGAGCTAGTGTAACCGTTCGAGTCCTTGCCTTGGCAGCGCACGCAATATGAAGCAATCTTAGTTGACTTAACAAATTTTTTCGCTCAAGTCCACTCTCGAAGGTTTCCAAAAACTCCATCATCTCTGTATCGGTCTCAAAATCTGTAAAATGATTATTTACCCAAAGCAAGACCACTCGTGTTACCCGATCCCGAATTTCTTGCGGCGAAGCGGTTGTGCCCGCTTCTTCGTTTTCGAACCATGACAACAGCTTACCGGCAACTTCCTGTGGATTCCTTATAAATGTCCTATGCGTAAGTAAGAAATCTTCAACATACGTAGGATCTGTCATCGAATTCTCTTCGACCAATTGCAGAAGCAGTCTTTCTATTGTCCCACGTATCACAACATGACCCCTTTTCAAAGCACTTCCAACATTTGTGTCAGGTCCAATTTGTCGCATCTCTGTAACCATAACGACTTTGCCATCTTCCTCATGACGTTTTGTATTCTCCTCACCCTGGTGCTGGATTCGATAGTAGTCAGTTTGGGTTATGCAAACGAATTGGCAATCATTGCATTTTGTCTTCATTATACCACGATGATAAAGTTTGTCCATCGTCGGTAGAATGCCAAAACTATCACCCATTTGAAGCTCCTCCTTTTCGCCATTCCCATGGTCGATCTCTACATGTCCATTTATCAATACACTCCATGAATCCAACTCTTCGCCGTCACTCATGACAATCGTGCCAGCTTTGTCCACAACGGCAAACACCATTACCGAACATAATGCTCGTCGAACAGCTAGCGTTATATTTGTGAAGGCTTTCAGTCCCTGAGTAAATTCAAGAAGAGTCTCGATGTCTTCATCAGTGCGTTCAGACGGGTCCTTCTCAAGGCATTCACGAACAGCGTCACGCACATTCAGACTCTATATATATATAATGACGAAGAATTCAGAACATTTTTTCCAATGATTCAGTATTGAAGAAAAGATGATGGATTGAATATTTGAGCAAACATAACAAAATACAAATTAATTGATTAATTCAAAATAAATAGTTTATTAGACAATTTGCACAATTCCTCCGCATTAGATAAGATTGATTGTTGAATTGTCATTAATTGTTAATTAAGCAAAACGTTTGTTTTTACTATGTTTCGAGATACGCCGATAATAGGGTATTAGGAAAGGTTAAAAATGCAAAGATTCTGCAACTGTTTTTCTACATTTGCTGGTGACGAAAGGTACTTTGAGGAAAAGTGCATCAACAAAGAGTCAAATAAAAAAAAAGGAATTCTGGACCAGACCAATGGCTTAGTTAGTTTGTTATAAGGGTAGAATGTAAATTTGAATCCAACCCACTAACGAAGTTATTAGGTTAGTTTTAGAGAAGGATGAAGGAAAGCTTTATTTTATTTGAAATTTTTCTCATTTTTTTTTTTTGTAGCGTAGGAAAATAACCGCACAGAAATTTTGAATGTAATAGTTAAAAACATGACTCACCTCCATTGATTCCACTAAGTCATCCTCGTCGGAGTCAACAATTGACTCGACCAAACCACTAAGGTCCACCTCATCTCCATCCAGGGCTGAACTATGTAAGGATGTCATTGTATCGCTCCCACTATAAGCCGAACTAGTATCGCTAGAGTGGGAACCTCTGTTGCATTTCAAGTGTAAATCAAGTCTGGTGTTTGTGTACTGTAGGAAGTAAAGTTTGGTATTTTGTGTGTTTAAATTGCAGTTTCCAAAATCGGCATGTTAACTCGACTTTGACCTACTGTTCGATTGGTTTCCATTTTTTTTCTTTGGCTTGTTCGTATTTGGTGCTGTTCTCTCCGGGAAACGTGGCGACTAGCAATCAAAGAGACCAGAGAATTGGGGCCTCTGGTCTCTTCGTCTGGTGATGCTGACGCAGCACGTGGCTCAGGTTCGCTATCTTCCTTATCAAATGTGAAGTGTATATTATGGATTTGTTTTGTATGTTGTGTCTCATGTATGTTAGTGAATATAGTCAGATTTTTTCTGGGAAGTAAAACTTTTGGTTCCCTTTCTAATTCAGGCTCATATATAAAGTCGGTTTCGTAAAACGCTTTTTGTTTCGAGCTATTATCACTTTGGCAAGTGGAATTGTTGGTCTTCAATGTTGTAACTATTTTTTGCCTACCAAATGATCCTGATTTACTGTCCTGAAAAAAAAGAGATTATTTCGATGAAAAAAAAATCTAAAGCAATAGTCCTGGTAAAAAACAGTACTAGTTTAAAATGTTTTAACATCAGCATTCGTCTATCAATAGAGGTAAGCAAACCCATATAATGTATACTTCAAAAAAAAAAAAAAAACTCACTGTCGATTTTATATGACGCCTGCAAAATACATTTTATGCATATACGAGTATATTAACTTTGGGTCTTATGAGTGGATCCTCTTTAAAGTTTCCTCAATTTAACTATTCCTTTTACTACCAAATTTAAAGCACTACTTTAATCTTTGACAGTCTCATTAACAATTCCCGTTGAGAAGGTTTCAGACCGAAAGAACATACATACGTAAAATTATTCATTTTATATGTAGAGTATTTGCTTTTGTTTACCTTTCACACAAGGATTGTCCAAAATATGTTTTCTCATAAATTCAAGGGCTTCGTTAAGTTTAATGTTGTGCAAATATTTTTCTTAAAAAAAAAACTTTTTTGCACTTCCTACATAGAAAACAGGACTAATAAATTTTTTCTTCTTCATAACTTCCCACAAAGATAAATTTTTATTTTAAGCTTAACGATGAAAAAACTAACTAATAAATTTTTTCTTCTTCATAACTTCCCACAAAGATAAATTTTTATTTTTAGCTTAACGATGAAAAAAAAAAATCTAATGCAATAGTACTGGTAAAAATCAGTACTAGTTTAAAATGTATTAACATCAGCATTCGTCTATGAATAGAGGTAAGCAAACCCTTATAATGTATACTTCAAAAAAAAAAACCCACCGTCATTTAATTTTCGCCTACACCAGCCCCTTCTACCCCCAAGTGAAACATCATATAAAATTGAGTTTATTTTAAAAACAACTTGCTTCAGAAATGCAATTTAAGAATGTGTTTTTGGCTTTAAGAAAGGTTCAGCATATTTGTATCTTAGTGACGTTCTTTTTTAACTGTCACTCTCTAAAGGGAATTTTTCCCATTTTTCTTAAATATTACTTGCGCTTTGATTTCCCTGTGATTTTTTAAAAAGAGATTAGTGCTGGCAAAGAAATTGATAAACCATGTAAACGATGCGACGATTTGTCAAAAACTATATGCATATTTATGTGCATGAACGGCAACACTATGCATCGGTATCCCCTTTTAAACCTATTTTCCTAAAGCTCTTACTGTGTTTGACATGTTAAGGGTATTAACAACCCCTTGAGTACGCGTCAATTATAAAAAAAAAACACACAACAAATAACACGCACGTATGTACATACTTTATGATAACTCAAACCGCTCCACAGAAAAATTTGTGTTTGCAAATATAGACACAACAATTTGAGAGGCTTGTTTAAAATCAAAGTTGCAGATGTACTTTACTTACAGGTTGTGGTATTCATGTTGCATGGGTGGGTGAATCCGATAAATGGCAGGTTTTTACTTTAATAGGGTGGGTGTCATTTTCTAAGTTGAGGTCATTCTAGTCATTCTTGCTGAGAATACGGGGGTTCGGAATCCTGACATTTAATGTATGCGATGGTTTCTTTGTATAAAAGTTACAAATATTTGACGTCGGGCAAATTAAATAAAACTTAGTTGAACTTGAAACACTCATACGATGATGGAATGCAAAATCTATTTATTACTGACTGAATAAGGGAACTTTAAATTTAATTGAATTACCATAATTATATTAATTAAATACTCTGATACGAAACTTAAATATTTGTGATCAACATAGACGCTTATGTTCTACTTTTTCCTCCACATAAACTGTCACATAAGTTCTTATGTTGAACATTAATACTTTACTTTCGTTTCAGCAAATGTGCCTTAATTGCATTTATCAATCATCACGAATCTAAAATGTCCTAGGAAATATTAAAATTATTTTCAAGAGGATTTTCCTGTCCATTCATCTTAAGATTTAGAATTAAATTAATTTTGTCATGGATACATGGTAACAACAAGATAAAAAACATAGAAGTGCGTTCACTATTAGAAATCAAATAAAACCCATCAAGAATTTATGACGCCTGCAAAATACATTTTATGAATATACGAGTATATTAACCTTGGGTCTTATGAGTGGACCCTCTTTAAAGTTTCCTCAATTTAACTATTCCATTCACTACCAAATTTAAAGCAGTACTTGAATCCTTGACAGTCTCATTTACAATTCCCGTTGAGAAGGTTTGAGACCGAAATAACATACATACGTAAAATTATTCATTTTATATGTAGAGTATTTGCCGTTTACCTTTCACACAAGGATTATCCAAAATATGTTTAAAGGCTTCCTTAAGTTTAATGTTGTGCAAATATTTTTCTTATAAACAAAAACTTTTTTGAAAACAGGACTAATAAATTTTTTCTTCTTCATAACTTCCCACAAAGATATTTATTGAAATTTTTATTTTAAGTTTAACGCTGAGGTATAACTATTTTCTTTCAATTTCGAAATTTGAGTGTCTAATAAGACTACGTTCCACTTTTATTGAAGAACAGTTCATGAAAATGAAATTTGGGTTTGACAATTTTTAGTAAAAAAAAAAAATAGATTATTTTTTCCATGTCAGTATATAGGTTTTTCGTAATTGGCTCTATCGATTTGACTCCAATTTTTAAACAGGCGTTTGTTCGTGGTGTTTTTATTTTATATTCCATGACAAAATTTTTAAATAAATGTATTACTTTTTTAGAGTAATTCTTTCTATAAATTATTGAGAGTAGTAATGTTTTGCATATGCACATCAGGGTGGTCGTTACAGAAAAGTTTATCTTTCAAAATAAATAAATAATAAATCTCAATGTAAAGCCTAGCACCAGGCTTGCCAGACTTTTAGGAGCTAATACCGCAATTTAAAAAAAAAAATCGCAAAACGAAAGAAAAAATATCGCAAAAACCGCAAATCGCTTAAAAATAAAATTTTATAGTAAATTATCTAAATGTTCATATTAATTTTTCTTTTTAATTATTTTAGTAAAAAACATAAAATAATAATAAATAAAAAGGTAGTATTGCAGCAACTAAATTGGATTTAAAACATTTAAGGTATACATAAGTTATTTTAATTATTACAAAAACTTCGATGTATCAGCTGTTTTTTTACATGGGAATGAATCCTAATCCTCATTAGTGGATCTAAGAATTGTACTTTAATGTTAGAACAGCTACACAATTCAATTTTGTTGAAATTTAAATTTGACCCACCCGTAACATGTTAATTTATTTAAAATTCAATTTAATAAATCTATAAATATTTGTTTCTAAATGTTACTTGCCGACATAAGTGAGTACCTTTTGATAACATCCATGTAGGAAAACGCTCTTTCCACAATGGCCTTACTTGCTGGTAAAGAAAGAGCACTTAAAGCAAGTTCACTTTTCCCAAATGAAAAGGTAATGTTCTAAATAAGATAATTTTTTTTTCCTTAAGGTTGAAATTTTATTTTACTGTACGGAGAAAAAATACCGCAAATATCGCGAAAACTATGAGATATTACAAAATGAAATTTTACACGGCGGACTTAAAAAAAATCTCGCGTTTCGCGATCACATCGTGTGAAATGAAAAATTAAAGTATTTCACAACTCTCTTAAGGCCATATTTTAATTGTTCTAGTATGTGTTATGGGGTATTGTTGTTATTTTGGAAAAATGTACTTTGTTAGGTTAGGGGGCTCGTAACATCAGAGCATTTTTCCAAAATAATAACAATTTTGATTCGTAAACTCTAGCGAACTTAAGCCTGGCTGTAATATTTTTTTTGAAACCAGGGACTTTTGCTGAGCTATTTCATCCCGAATTTCAGCTGATGTCAAAAACGGTCTTTTCTTTGCATAAGCAGCGATTATGCAGAACTTATCTTTTTTGGAGGCGTTTTTTTCAGATGGCGTTGAAAGTATTATGAGTTTCATAAAATTTGATGGCATTATACACTAATTTTTTTGCTTGTCCCAAATTATTTGCGATTTCGTGAACTGTTTTCCCGTTATTTTTTTTAGCATGATGATGATTATTTTAAACTCAGATGTACAAGATTGTTGCCAGCCCATCTAGTCAAAAAATATTCAAATATTTTGCAAAACAATAACTTAGAACAACTTTCTTTAAATTGTCGATTACTTTTTACTTAAAATCTGCCAAAAATACAGCTTTTTTATACTATAAACACAATTTTAACCCCATGTGCTAATTCTTTGGCCACGGAAAATTTAGCAATCGCACACTTCTTATAACGGGTGATTTTTTAGCTGGTTTGTTTTGGCAACACTGGTTTTGACAGCTGAAGTGTGTTTAGTACCTTGTGTCACTGTCAAACAGCTTCAGTTTGGTTTGCAATTTAACCATGGATCGTCTTACAAATGAACAACGCTTGCAAATTATTGAATTTTACTATCAAAATTCGTGCTCGGTTCGAAATGTTCATCGCGCGCTGCTTCCATTTTATGGTCGGCATTCTCGACCTTCTGAGCAGTCTATTCGGAAGATTGTGACCAAATTTCGCACCAAATTTACTTTGTTGGACATTAAACCACCAACACGTTTACGTACTGTGCGTAGTGAAGAAAATATTGCGGCCGTATCAGCTAGTGTGACAGAAGACCGCGAAATGTCGATTCGGCGCCGTTCCCAGCAGTTAGGCCTTTGTTACAGCACTACGTGGAAAATTTTGCGGAAGGATTTGGGCGTAAAGCCTTTTAAGATACAGCTGGTGCAAGAACTAAAGCCTGCCGACCTACCACAACGCCGAATTTTTGGTGAATGGGCTCTTGGAAAGCTGGCCGAGGATCCGCTTTTTTATCGAAAAATTGTGTTCAGCGATGAGGCTCATTTTTGGTTGAATGGGTACGTAAATAAGAAAAATTGCCGCATTTGGAGTGAAGATCAGCCAGAAGAATTGCAACAGCTACCAATGCATCCCGAAAAAGCCACTGTTTGGTGCGGTTTATGGGCCGGCGGCATTATTGGGCCATATTTCTTCAAAGATGATGCGAATCGCAGCGTTACTGTCAATGGTGAACGCTACCGAGCGATGATAACAAACGTTTTTTTGCCCGAAATGGAAGTTCTTGACTTGCATGATATGTGGTTTCAACAAGACGGTGCCACATGCCACACAGCACGCGAAACAATGGCGCAATTGCGAGGCGAGTTTGGTGAACAGTTAATTTCACGTTTCGGGCCGGTCAATTGGCCGCCTAGATCGTGCGATTTGACACCATTAGACTATTTTTTGTGGGGGTATGTCAAGGCTAATGTCTAAAGGGACAAGCCCGCTTCGATTGACGCACTGGAAGCCAACATCCATGTATTCATTCGTGAGATACTGGCCGATATGTGTGAAAGAGTATGCCAAAATTGGACTCAGCGGATGGGCTACCTGAGACGCAGCCGCGGTCAACATTTGCATGAAATTATCTTTAAACATTAAATTGCAAGGTTCAAACTATCGATTCAAATAAATATTTCATTCATTTTTTCTAATTTTTTGTGTTTTTTTTTTTTTTTAAAGTTCTAAACCTCTTAAAAAATCACCCATTATTTGGAATTAATACACAAACATGTGTAAATAACGGTAAATTTCCAGGGATAATAGAGGGATGCAGTCTAGATTGCAATAATGTGAAAAGTTTTTAAGAAAGGCGTATGTCAACTGGTATAAGGCTATGTTAACTGAAAAAATCAAAATGTGCTAATTCTCTGTGCAACACTGTATGTAATGTATGTATGCTATGTATGTAATGTATGTAATGTATGTAATGTATGTAATGTATGTATGCTATGTATGTAATGTATGTAATGTATGTAATGTATGTAATGTATGTAATGTATGTAATGTATGTAATGTATGTAATGTATGTAATGTATGTAATGTATGTAATGTATGTAATGTATGTAATGTATTTAATGTATGTAATGTATGTAATGTATGTAATGTATGTAATGTACGTAATGTATGTAATGTATGTAATGTATGTAATGTATGTAATGTACGTAATGTATGTAATGTATGTAATGTATGTAATGTATGTAATGTATGTAATGTATGTAATGTATGTAATGTATGTAATGTATGTAATGTATGTAATGTATGTAATGTATGTAATGTATGTAATGTATGTAATGTATGTAATGTATGTAATGTATGTAATGTATGTAATGTATGTAATGTATGTAATGTATGTAATGTATGTAATGTATGTAATGTATGTAATGTATGTAATGTATGTAATGTATGTAATGTATGTAATGTACGTAATGTATGTAATGTATGTAATGTATGTAATGTATGTAATGTATGTAATGTATGTAATGTATGTAATGTATGTAATGTATGTAATGTATGTAATGTATGTAATGTATGTAATGTATGTAATGTATGTAATGTATGTAATGTATGTAATGTATGTAATGTATGTAATGTATGTAATGTATGTAATGTATGTAATGTATGTAATGTATGTAATGTATGTAATGTATGTAATGTATGTAATGTATGTAATGTATGTAATGTATGTAATGTATGTAATGTATGTAATGTATGTAATGTATGTAATGTATGTAATGTATGTAATGTATGTAATGTATGTAATGTATGTAATGTATGTAATGTATGTAATGTATGTAATGTATGTAATGTATGTAATGTATGTAATGTATGTAATGTATGTAATGTATGTAATGTATGTAATGTATGTAATGTATGTAATGTATGTAATGTATGTAATGTATGTAATGTATGTAATGTATGTAATGTATGTAATGTATGTAATGTATGTAATGTATGTAATGTATGTAATGTATGTAATGTATGTAATGTATGTAATGTATGTAATGTATGTAATGTATGTAATGTATGTAATGTATGTAATGTATGTAATGTATGTAATGTATGTAATGTATGTAATGTATGTAATGTATGTAATGTATGTAATGTATGTAATGTATGTAATGTATGTAATGTATGTAATGTATGTAATGTATGTAATGTACGTAATGTATGTAATGTATGTAATGTATGTAATGTATGTAATGTATGTAATGTATGTAATGTATGTAATGTATGTAATGTATGTAATGTATGTAATGTATGTAATGTATGTAATGTATGTAATGTATGTAATGTATGTAATGTATGTAATGTATGTAATGTATGTAATGTATGTAATGTATGTAATGTATGTAATGTATGTAATGTATGTAATGTATGTAATGTATGTAATGTATGTAATGTATGTAATGTATGTAATGTATGTAATGTATGTAATGTATGTAATGTATGTAATGTATGTAATGTATGTAATGTATGTAATGTATGTAATGTATGTAATGTATGTAATGTATGTAATGTATGTAATGTATGTAATGTATGTAATGTATGTAATGTATGTAATGTATGTAATGTATGTAATGTATGTAATGTATGTAATGTATGTAATGTATGTAATGTATGTAATGTATGTAATGTATGTAATGTATGTAATGTATGTAATGTATGTAATGTATGTAATGTATGTAATGTATGTAATGTATGTAATGTATGTAATGTATGTAATGTATGTAATGTATGTAATGTATGTAATGTATGTAATGTATGTAATGTATGTAATGTATGTAATGTATGTAATGTATGTAATGTATGTAATGTATGTAATGTATGTAATGTATGTAATGTATGTAATGTATGTAATGTATGTAATGTATGTAATGTATGTAATGTATGTAATGTATGTAATGTATGTAATGTATGTAATGTATGTAATGTATGTAATGTATGTAATGTATGTAATGTATGTAATGTATGTAATGTATGTAATGTATGTAATGTATGTAATGTATGTAATGTATGTAATGTATGTAATGTATGTAATGTATGTAATGTATGTAATGAATGTAATGTATGTAATGTATGTAATGTATGTAATGTATGTAATGTATGTAATGTATGTAATGTATGTAATGTATGTAATGTATGAAATGTATGTAATGTATGAAATGTATGTAATGTATGTAATGTATGTAATGTATGTAATGTATGTAATATATGTAATGTATGTAATGTATGTAATGTATGTAATGTATGTAATATATGTAATGTATGTAATGTATGTAATGTATGTAATGTATGTAATGTATGTAATGTATGTAATGTATGTAATGTATGTAATGTATGTAATGTATGTAATGTATGTAATGTATGTAATGTATGTAATGTATGTAATGTATGTAATGTATGTAATGTATGTAATGTATGTAATGTATGTAATGTATGTAATGTATGTAATGTATGTAATGTATGTAATGTATGTAATGTATGTAATGTATGTAATGTATGTAATGTATGTAATGTATGTAATGTATGTAATGTATGTAATGTATGTAATGTATGTAATGTATGTATATAATGTATGTATGTATTTAATGTATGTATTCAATGTATGTATGTATGTAATGTATGTATGAATGGATGTATGTAATGTACATATGTATGGAATGTAATGTATGTATGTAATGTATGTTTGCAATGTATGTATGTAATGTACGTATGTATTTATGTATTGTGTGTATGTAATGTACATATGTATTTATGTATTGTATGTTTGGAATGTATGTATGGAAGGTATGTATGTAATGTATGTATGTTATGTATGTATTAAATGTATGTATTTAATGTATGTATTTAATATATGTATGTAATGTATGTATGAATGTACATATGCATGTATTGTATGAATGTATGTTATATATGCATGGAATGTATGTAATTTTTGTATGGAATGTATGTATGCAATGTATGCATGTAATGTAATTAATTTTATAATACATACATACAGGGTCGGACAAAACAAAAGCACTCCATTTCACTTGGTTACATTTAGTTTAAGTAAATTTCTAAACTTGAATATATTTTTTTACTGGGATGAGGTCAGGTGACTGTGCCGGCCACTTCAAAACTTTGATTTTATTTTCCAATTATTTTCCAGAAGGAGAAATGCCCTTAAAATGGACATTCCAACATGAAATCGATCCTTAACATACCGCTAAATTAGTGCAAATTGTTTTTTCGAAAATAAAATCAACTTTTTTAGGTGGCCGGCACAGTCACCTGACCTCATCCCAATAAAAAAAAACCTATTGGAGATTGGAGATCGCAAGATTCAACGTGATAGCTGCAAAAACAATGATTTTCTTGTTGTTCTAACAGAAATTGCTTGAAAGTATCCCTCAGGAAATCATAAAGAACTTGATTGTGTCAATGCCTGGTAGTTGTCAAGCATCAGTTATGAAAACTAGTGGTTTCATAACAAAATATTCGAAAATAACTACAGAATTTAATTATGTGATTTAGTTTGGACGCAATTGCTTCAAATAATTTTTTTATTTTTTGCTGTATTTCCTTAACTGTGTAACTAATATATTTTTTTTCTTTGCGATTGAAGAGCTAATGTATACCTACGAGAACCAAATAAAATTCATTTAAATATATTAAAGTTTAGAAATCTACTTAAACAAAATGTAGCCAAGTGAAATGGAGTGCTTTTGTTTTGCCCGACACTGTACATATGTTATATATTATATTTAAGTTTTTTGAGAAAATTGAATATTTGAATCTTTTTTTTTTTTTTTATTTTTCGTTAGTAAATCGGGTAAGCAGCTGATGGCAGCTTTTCTGCCAGAAATGCATTCTTTATTTTTTGATATTTTAAAAGTTGTATTAAATTAAAAATTTGAGGTGAATAGGGATTTTAAAAAAATAAAAATTACAAAAACTATTTATTTCTTAAAAAAATTACAATTTTCGACTAAAAAAAGAAAACTTAATCTCCCAACATATCCGATGTTTGTCTAATCTACACAAGTTGTTTGTCGCATCGTATGCGAATCCTGTACATATAGTATACAAAATATGTAGTAGGTATACTAAATTAACCGCTTACAGCGACGGAATATAAATCTGAAAAAAGCTAGGGAATTTTTGACCATTCAAACATAAAAAAGCGATACATATGTATAATAATAAAAATTGATAATAATTTTAACTATATGCCTGTAAGATCTCAGGTCTTTTAAATGCAGTGGACGGCACTAGTTAGAAGGAATAGAAGAAAAGGTGAGATTTTCGTTGGCACAGTGGATGGCATCCAGCTGAAGTTGGAGAATAAAAGAATGCTACCTAGACTGGGGATAGAACCCACACGTCCAGGTTAGCAGTCAAACACTACATCCACTGTGCCATTGCCACCCGCAAATGACCAACTTCAAATCTACAATTGTACGATATTTAGAGTAGGTGACCTTTTTGACTGTAGTTTATTTGTTGTTGGGCTTAAGGTCAATAAAGGAAACAAGTTTTTTTTGTGTTCACAATTGTACGTGTACGTTGTTGTTGTTAATGAATATTGTTTTTTTAGGAAGTGTATGGGGTTTCATTTTCTAAAAACACAAAATTCAAAGAATGTTACACAACCTTCAAAGAAGAAATTGTATGTGTTGTCTGCTAGAATGGATAATATTCTATGAATTTATACATAAAAGAAAATATTATAGCCTGAACAAAATATAAGAAGAACACCTTTATGTTTGAATACATTAAAGGCTCGACCCAAAGACATTAATCGAAGATGATACTCAAAAATTAAATTAATACCATGTTGTATTAACAAGCCAAATTTACCACTTTTTTAATGTTTTGCACGTCACCAAACAAGGCCATGTACATATGTAGTATGTTAAGAATATCAGGCCTATTCTGCTATTCCCGTGAGCCCTAGATTCGATTCACCCATTTAATTCCCTTTCGCCCTGCATTTCAATTCTGCTATCCGTCGGGCGAATTACATTATCCCCATCCAGTTTGACATACACTTAAACAGCTGTTCCCTGTGCAAGTGAAATTTTATCTCACCAAATAAAACAAATATTATACGTTAATTTAAAAATTTGTTTCTACTCACATTTTCCGAAGCTCTAACCAGACACACAAACCAACAATTGAAAACCCGCAACATTTTATATGCTGATCTGAGTTGTATAGAATGTGTCCGTCCACGTGAATAAGACAATACCGCACCGTATTACCGACATTGCCGACGTTAATCCACATTTAGTCGGAATAAATAGCAGAATAGTTACTAGTGAAAATTCATGTAAAATTCCCCCCGCTGAATAGCAGAATAAGGATGTATATTATTTTTTGTTAAAATTATAAATTATTAAAAGTTCATTATGAATTTTTGGTAAACAAATTTAAATGTAAACTTTTTTATATTTAATAAAAACTACCCTGAAGAAGTCGGGGGAAATAAGATGAAAAGTTTTGTATTTGTTTGCATAAAAAAGAAAAGTGACAAAAAATAACCGACTTAACATTTACAAAACATCAAGAACTAAAGTCAATCCAAGTAAATATTTCTGGACAACCGGTAGAGATGGTAGAGGATTTCCAATATCTTGGGAGTATTGTCTCTACGGGTGGCGGAACTGAACTGGACGTAAACAGCCGAATCAGAAAAGCAAAGGCTGCGTTCGGAATGCTGTCCAAAATATGGAGAAACAACTCTTTTAGCTTAAAGACAAAGCTACGACTGTTCCGCTCCAATGTTGAATCCGTTCTGCTTTACGGCTGCAGCACTTGGAAAGTCACTGAAATTGTCACTAGAAAGCTGCAAACCTTCGTTAATAGATGTCTACGAAACATCTTGAGGATTTTCTGGCCCAACCGTATCTCCAATGCCGAACTTCATGCGAGAACGGGTCAGGAGCCCATAGACTCCATTATACGAAGAAGAAAGTGGCAGTGGATTGGCCATACGCTTCGAAAAGGCGATCGGTGCATTGCATCTCAAGCAATGCAGTGGAACCCGCTCACACAGGAGGGAAGACAAGTGGGCCGGCCTAGAAGTATATGGCGAAGAACGGTCGAACAGGAATCGGCACGACTGGGGAAAAGTTGGAGACAGCTGAAATATATTTCAAGAAATCGTACACGATGGCGGGTAGGTGTAGTGGAGGCCCTATGTCCCGTAAGGGAAACATCACGGACGTAATAGGTCCGAGGACCTAAGTAAGTAAGTAAGTAAGAACTAAAGTTTAATTAAATCGAATCAGTTTAATAATAAGACTTAACGAAAATGTTTTTTAAGAAAATACAAATCATAATGCATAATGTACAGACTCAGAAATATGAAATATATAATGTTAAATAAATTATCGAACGTTCGACCAGAAGCGAACATTTTTTATTCGACTGATTTTGACACATTCAGCGAATATTTTAGCTATTATCGCTATAAGTAATTGGTCCAAAATGAAACTCGATATATTTTTGATAAAATATTCGATAAATGTGTTGAAATCAGTGCAATATAAAAGTGAAATAAAATAAAATTCGAGCCTAAATATACAGGGTGTTCCAACGTCACCGGCCCCGAGGAAAACTATGGGTTCCTGTTCCTGAGTTCATTTAAAGTCGAAAAACTTAAGATGTAATTTTCTCGTTTTTGTTTCCTTTTCGACTTATAACGGTTTTTATGATTTTTGATCTTATTTCTTTTTACTAGCTCTAACTTTGCCAAACCGCATCCGATGCTTTATTTTTTTGTTTTATTTATACAAGGAGAGTACGCAGTTTATACTTGCCATACAATTTTTTTCCATGCGGAGAACCACAATTAAATATCAAACCCATTTTTTTAAGGACGTTTTTTTTTTTACTTTGGTGTTATTTTTTCCACAAAAAACAACTTATTAAGGGGCATCTTTTCTATTTTATTATGAAAGCCCATTTTATTTTCTTAAAAATACTTTTTTAATAAAATACAACATTAAAATTTATTAAAAAATTAAAACAGAAAAAAAAATATCAAGAAATAAACTAATTCCTTTTTTCGTGACCTTTATGATTGTTATGGCGCTCGTGCACGAAGTTTTTCAAATTCCCCAATTGAAATAGTTTAGTTGGTTAAGATCGGGTGACCTCAGCAGCCATTTTAACAATCGAAAATAATTAAAAATTACACACTTAAATTTAAATGACGGTTGCAAAATGTTAAACGGTTACAAAGAGAAAAACTAGAGGTACTGCATAAGCCAGATTCTTCGAGACAAACATAGTCAACATTCATTTTATTAGAATACATTTCTGTGTATCGTATTCGTTTTTATATGGTGTCCACTATTTTTCAAAATAAATTTCCCTGACTATCCCTGACCAATTTCAAAATTTTCCCTGACCAAAAAATTAAAAAAAATATTTTTTCATGAGTAGGTACGAATTAAATAAATATTGCACAAAGTGGTAAAAATGTACATATTTGAATGGAGTTAATTAAACGTTAGGCAAAAAGAACTCAACTTGTATTTTTCAAAAATCTATCTGAAGGTATACATTACCGATTGTATTGAAAGTGAAAAATAATAACTGCATGAATTAGAAAAAAAATTGTTTTTGCTTAACAAAAGTGACGACTTTGCCTATGCAATGTGGTTCATAGTAATGAAATGACCATTTAAATAAAATCCTTTAAGACTGTGGTTATTTACGCTGTTTTGGTCTATTTGTAAAAAATGCGAACACAAAAAAAATACAACGTTTCGTGAGTATTCCTCACTTCTTCAGGGGTTATATATTTTTTTCAATTTGATTGTTAAAAAAACTACACACTCTGCTTCTTTTATCCTACTATTGCATCATTCTCGGAGACGGAACTGACACAAAATTGAACATAAAAACAAATAAATAATAAATAAAGAACAATCTAGAAAAAAATAATCATATACAAAATGAATAAAAGTACCTAAGATTAAGATCAACTGTGATATAAGTGCCATTGTTAACTTAGTATTTGATTATATTTCGTTCTTAATTTAATTATTTGTTTTTATGTTCAATTTTGTGTAAGTGCATTCTCCGGGAATGATGCAATAGTAGGATATAAGAAGCAGAGTATGTAGTTTTTTAACAATCAAATTGAAAAAAATATATAACCCCTGAAGAAGTGAGGAATACTCACGAAACGTTGGGAAAATAATGGAATAATACTGTTTTTATTCGCATTTTGTACAAGTAGACCAAAAGAGCCTAAATAATCACAGTGGAAAAGTTACATACAAAAATTGGTCAAATTCATAAAATAATAAAATCCTTTTAAAACATACATACATCTTTGGGATATTAAAATTTAATAGTTAATTTTTTTTTTTTAATAAAACAAAATGTATTAATTCAGGTATGCAGAAACAGTACGAAGAAATAATCTTACTTGAAATATATAAACTTGGACGCGTCGTTGGTTGAATCTCACAGTTAAATTTAAAGGCCTTCCACACTAGCCCACTGTGTATTAATACATATCAAAAAAGTGGGAAACAACTCATGTAGAATAGTGTGGAAACAAAATATGAAAGCCCAGCCTACACAACCCGACATTCTATCCCACACGATTTGACATGTGTTAGTATATGAATAATTTTAGGAATCGTTCTAATTCCATCCCACATTATATCACACTTTTTTATGGTTAAGGTAATGTATTAATACAAGCAAATGTGGAAGCGAAATATGAAAAGTAACTTCTTTTCCACAAAGGAGAATGGCCACAAATATATGGGACCTGGTCTACCTAGTGCCCAGAAACGAGACCTATGAAAATGATTAGGTACTATGGAGTGTACCAACGAACGAGTATTTTTTTTTGTCCTAAACAATGGGAGGTGGCTAAAATAAGCGACCAAAGAAATAAGAAAAACACTGCAAATTCGAAAAAACATAGACGAATTTTTTTATATTTTGTTATATTCTGCCTAAACCCAATGGTTTACAGTTCTGTGCCCATATTCAAAAATGATGCTCTTGAACTAAACTTTCCAATGTTGTATATCTCAATCTCAGTTGTGGGCACTATAGATGCACAATTATTCCCATTCATTTCATTCGCTAAATCGAATAAAAAAAGTAGAATTTTCATACTGTTAAGCGAATTATTCGTCAACCCTGATACTATTCGCTATTATTTGTCATTGGTATAAAAGTTCCTTTATTTTGGGGTCTATTCGGTTAATTAAACGTGACTAATACTGTCATTTCTGCCGTTTACTGTCTTTATTGCCGTTTACTGCCTTAACCCCATGGTTTACAGCTTTGTGTCCATACACAAAAACGATGTACTAAGGCTAAGCTCCTTTCCCATTCTCCTTTGGCAGCCGCGTGGAATTCTTTCCCACATTCAATTTGACATGTATTAATACACAGTGGGGTAGTGTGGAAGTGCTATTAACAGTTTTTATTTTTTTTTCTCTTATTGGCCGCGATCGGAAGCCTATGCGATAGCTTACCTTAAGGTCGATTCACAGTGCAACGAGTAAACGCGACGGCGACGAGAGCTTGACGTGATTTGATGTCTAGTAAATCGTTGCCCAATTTACAATGCGACGAGTTTCTTGATGACGAGTTTTTTGACAGCGTTAAATTATTTATTGTTTTTGTTCTTGCTGTGCAGTGTGCGTTCAAAATAATGAAAAAAAAATCAAATTGAAATTACTTTTATTATTTAATGTCAGTTTCGAGTGGATGGTTCGGAGTTACTCCTTCTACTCCAGATTTTCCATATTCGATAGGAATGGAACAGAAACAGTGAAAATGGAGTAACTCCGGACGACCAATGGAAAACGGCATAAATATTATAACTGTGTTGGTCCATAGCTGGGCTGGGGAAAACGATTTTCGGCTAAAAATGCTAAGAAATTAAAACAATACAACATTATAATTTTGTCAACACAAATAGATCTATAAATATAATTTCATTGTCAACAAAATTTATTTTTTTTTGTTAATTTCCGCTTATCTGTTGTTTTCTTCATTCTTTTCTACAATTTCACAAAATTCACCATCAGTCAAATATAAAAAACGTCTTTTTTTCAATTTTCCCAACTTTGGCGTGACGCGACAACGAGAAACGTTTTATTGTGCATACCCTGGCGTTCCCTCGTATACTTACATGGTTTAAAATCGGTTTGCGAACTACGACGAGCTCTCGTCACGCTCACGTTGCGTTTTCTTGTCGCATTGTGAATCGATCTTAAGAAAGTTTCGTATACATAGGTTTTCGAACGGATTGGTTTTTTTTTGGCATTTCGCTTGGGATACAAACGTATAGCTACCAACATTTTTCAGATAGCATGGATAGCTATCCAACAGCAAAAGCTGTTTTGTCAGCAGCTGTTTTTACACGGGATTCCAACAAAGCGAACCTATCTGGATAGCTCTACATAGGTTTCCGATCGCGGCCGTTACTGTACGAAATAAATAACACGATACAATGAATTGAAGTTAGTTGTGTTTCACTAATTTTTTTTTTTTTAACACAGTATGGCACAAGATACGAAATGAATAATTTTAAACAGAGATGTAATCAAAACGAAATGTTTGAGCAGAAAAAAGTTTCTTATGATAGAAAGTGAAAAAGGAGTTCAGTGAACTTTTTAAAAACTGATATAGAAAAAATTCCCTGACCGCTTCCCGAATTCCCTGACTTTCCTTGACCAAATTTTGTTCCCTGACTTTCCAGTTTAACGGACACCATGTTTTTATTCAAATATTAAAATTTTCTTGAACTAACCTTTTTTTTGTTTTTTCTGTTCTTATTTTTTTTTAATAAATAAGGTGTTTTTGTGGAAAAAAAAACATCAAATTAAAAAAAAAAACACGACTTGAAAATGCAAACAAAAATGGGTTTTATATTTAGTTTAATTAATAGAAAAAAATAGTATGGCAAGTATAAACTGCGTACTCTCCTTGTGTAAATAAAATAAGTAAAAATCAAGAATCGGATGCGGTTTGGAAAAGTTAGAGCTAGTTAAAAGAAGTAAAATAGAAAATCATAGAAACCGTTATAAGTCGAAAAGGAAGCGAAAACGAGTAAATTATCTCTAAAGTTGTTCGACTTAAAATGAACTCAGGAACCCATAGTTTTCCTCTGGTCCGGTGACGTTGGGACACCCTGTATATATAGCTCCCGTGTTTAGGAAAACTATACCATGGAATAACAATTTTCTGGGCTCAAACTAAAGGCAATTGCTTACTGCTCCATTAGAGTCCGGAACATTCTTATTCCATGGTGTAGTTTTCCTAAACACGGGAACTAAATTAACTATTTTTTCCTTATGAATAAGGGTGATAATGTATATATCTTATGGAAATATAAAAAAAAATGTCTTACGTGTTCATATGAAACAACGAGTTGTCTGCTTCTCCTGAATTTAGGTGTACCTGGTCTAGCTGCTATCTTCTCAGCTATTTCGGTTGAAAACTTTTCTTTATGTTCGGTGCTCGCAAATGTTGCAAATTTTAATGGTATTACTGCGGATATTGATGTCTAAAAACATTAAATAAAACAATGATTTATAATTAATTAAAATAGTTTGTATATAGCGAAATAATCAGAGAAACCCTCTTAAAAAAAAAAACACAAATAATTTCCGTTATACCTAAGCAAATAAATTCTATAAAGCTTTAAATACATCATCTGAGTATCTCACCGATTAAAAGAACGTTTTTCTTCTTGCAGGTTTTAAAATATCGAAATAAACTACAACAAATGTGGAACAATATTAACGGAAGTTAACTGTTTAATATTAGGCCGTGAGTGCAATAGTGACCAAACTGCAATTTTGTCGAAATTGAGTCGAAATTGAATCTGTAAATACTAACCGACATTTATAGATCTAATGTTTTTTTATTTTAGACTTCATGCCATAGTTACAGGCCTTTTGTATTTAGGCCAAACACATACAAATTAAAAACTTGAGTGCAAGAGTGGCCTCTTTACCACTTTTGGGGTCGCATGTTTGATTTTATTGTTTGAAACTTTACGCTAGGTCAATTAGTTTTCTATTTGCTTAAAGGTGATATTAATGCAATTAATTAAGCACAAGTGCGAACTCTAATAATATCCCTCGATAAGCCATGAAGTTAAAGAGAACTAAAGTTAGCCATTGAAAAAAGTTACTAGAAGTGAGTGCATTACGTGTTGAAACTTTTTCTGCCAAAAATATGAAAGTGAAGTTTTTTAAACGCAATTGTCTTTATTTTGGCATCAGAAATACTGTCGCGAAAGTCCATGACTAAATCGTGTGTGCGTCAATAGTTATCCAAGGTTAAATGTCGAAAATATCAGTGTATCGCATAAAACTCGGAAACGGTAAATGCTATCGTCCGCCAAAAAAAAGTTATGACAATTTTTTTCCTACGACCCACCATTAAGAAGATATCGACATTTAAAAAAAAACGTCAAATGTCGAAAATGGTCGTTTTTCGCGTATAACTCCTAAACGGTTCAAACTTTTGAAAACATCTGTGAATACAAAATTTGTACATTATGTGAATCCCTACAAGAAAACATTATTATTTTCTTCTTAAAAATAACCGTTTTAGAGATATATTTTTTTTTAAGTTTGACAAACGAAAAGGTCAAATTTTCTGTTTTTTTTTTTATTTTTTGCTCTTAAAACACACAAGTTTTCGTAAAAAATGTTAATATTCTCTTCAAACAACAATATAACACTTTTTTCCATACGAGTCATAAGTAGCAACGTATTGCCACTTCAATAGTGTCAAGCGTAAATAAAAAAAAACGTTTTTTTCCCATGTATCTTTTAAACCTTGAGCTTAATCGAAAAATTATACTAACAAAATTTATACATTATGTAAAGAATGCATTAAAAGTTTTTTTTTTCTAGCAGCCATAATTTTTGTGATACCGGTTCTTGGCTCTTTACTCTTAAATAGCGAATTTTTTGGGTAATATTTTATACCTATTTTGCAGATTTTAATATTCCATGGTGTCCACTATTTTTCAAAATAAATTTCCCTGACTTTCCCTGACCAATTTCAAAATTTTCCCTGACCAAAAAATAAAAAAAAAAAAATTCATGAGTAGGTACGTATTAATATTGCACAAAGTGGTAGAAAATGTACGTATTTGAATGGAGTTAATTAAACCTTAGGCAAAAAGAATTCAACTTGTATTTTTCAAAGATCTATCTGAAGGTATACATAACAGATTGCATTTAAAGTGAAAAATAATAACTGCATGAATTTAAAAAAAAATTTTTTGCTTAACAAAAGGGACGACTATACCTATGCAATGTAGTTCATAGTAATGAATGACGATTTAAATAAAATGCTTTTAAATCATATGTATATATCTTTGCGATGTTAAAATTTAATAGTTTATTTTTTTTTAAATAAATCAAAATGTATTAATTTAGGTATGCAGAAACAGTATAAAAAAATAAGTAAAAAGAAATAATCGTACTTGAAATATAAACTTGAACGCGTTGGTTGTACCTCACAGTCAAAGGACAATGGGCAAATTTGGCCCAGCACCAATAAGAACGGCCTTCATATCATATATATGTAGGTATTTGTTTATGCATTCCTTATCCGTTAACCGTTTGTCCAAATTCGCTGTGTGACAAAAGTTATTTAATTTTGATTAAAATGAGTTTTAAGGTAACAAATCCTTTTTTCCTTAGTTTTTCTTTAATATTTTGTGTATTTTTTGCTCGGGCTTAAAGCTAAAAAAATATTTTTTTTTAATATGGGTTTTTCAGCAAACTTGTTACTGACTTTTATTTTTAGTATTGTTACATACATTCAAAAAAAATTATTAAAACATCATGTTGATTAGGCATTTTTTTGGAGAAAATTGACCCCAAAGTCAAAAAAAGACTGAGAAAAGATATAAAATTTATTTAAACGCAGTTACAAAGGCTGGTATTTCTTCTAAAAATAAAGGCCTAAACGAAGTTTCTATCAATATTAATAACAGTGCAATTACCGTAAACATGGGTCACGGTACACCAAAATAAGACTTCTCTTAAATACCCGATAAATGATATCAAAATTGCAGACAGGCCCTTACTGTAAAACAATTTTTTTCTTAGAATACACCCAAGAATTGTGCCCGTAAATACTATTGACGAATTAAGGGACACCCTTTATATTATTATAAGGGGTTGAAATATTTTTAGCTTATTCCTTATTTAGTAACGAAAAAATTGGTATTACATTTATAACGGGCTGACGGGCACAAAATATTTAAAAAAAAAAAATATAAACAAAAAATTTAATATTTTGTTCGTTTGGTACCTACTAAAAGATTTTTAACTCAGTCAGTTTCTTACCTTTTTTAAGTTACTTTTAAGTTAGTCTCTTTTTTATCATATTCAAAAATCACAAATCTAGGTCCTTGTTTTACACAAAAATCACTTAATAGTCCAAAATCAAAGCCAGGTCGTCGTTTTTGAACGAGTAGACAAAAAAAACATGTTTGCACTAAATCTTCGTTTTCATTATCGTTATTTTAGATAAACTGTTAAACTTGTACTTGATTTTGTAGCTTGAGCAAAAAATGTTCTTTTTCTGAAATGTTTTTCTGATTTGAAAACCACAAAGTCACTTAAAAACTGACTGAGATAAAATTATTTTAGTACCATAAAAAGGAACAAAAATATTCTATTTCTTGTTAATATTTTTTTTGTTTGATCTATTTAGGAATAAATTCGTAAAAAATGTACAACCATTTTCTTCGTTACTAAATAAGGAATAAGTTAAAAAAAAATTGAACCCCTAATAGTATATATAAATGTGGTTTGTGGGTGGTTTTGTAGGTTGTTTTGTCCAATTTTTACGAATTGCAATTTAAAACCTTGAAAATAATACCCATTTTCATTACGTTAAATGAGATACAAATTGATGTTTGTTTGTTGTTTTCCAGTAGTAGCCCGTAGCGTAATGGTTAGTGCGTTCGACTGTCACGCTGGAGGTCTGGGATCGCTTCCCAGCCTCGTCCACCTAAAAACTGAAGTTTTTTTTCAGGGCTGATGCCTCTTGCGAGGAATTGACAAATCCTCCAAGAGTATCACTTGTCACGAATACACAAAACAGGAATGGTTGCGAGTTGTTAGTCACTAGGCCCTGGTTCTTCATGAGCCGTTGTGCCACCCGATTTATATATTTATTTATTTTTTTTTTGTTGTTTTCCAGAGATGATTTTGACATAAAAACTATTATTTAAAGCCAATATTTGTATTTTTTGCAAATTAAATACTTCAAAAAATGCTTGCTGTAAACATAATTTTAAAAATCTGAAAAATTTCAGGTCATGGGTTCAAAGAACTTAATTCCAAAAAATGGATTAAATCGAGCGAAAAATACACAAAATATTAAAAAAAAAACTATGGAAAAAAATAATTGTGACCCTAAAACTCAATTTATTCAAAATTAAATAACACACAACGAATTTGGACAAACGGTTAACGGATAATGAATGCATAAACATGTACCTATATACGATATGAAGGCCGTTCTTATTGGTGCTGGGCCCACGCTCCATACATCTTTGCCCATTGTCCTTTAACAGTTAGCATTTTATTTTGTGCCTCTTATTTTAGCCTATCTAAAGGTCGATTCAGAATGGAACGAGTAAACGCGACGAGAGCGTGACTTGATTCGCTGTCATTTTTTTCTAGTTATAAAATCGTTTCCCAATTCACAATGTGACGAGTTTCTTGACGACGAGTTTTTTGGTAGCGTTAAATTATTTATTCTTTTTCTTCTTGCTGAGCAGTGTGCGTTCAAAATAATGAAAAAATCAAACTGAAATAACTTTTATTATTTAAATATTATGAATTTATAATTTAAATATTATAAACTGTCCCCCTTATTTATAAATAAAAAATAGTTATTTAAGCTTCCGTGTTTAGGAAAGCTACACCATGGAATAAGAATGTTCCGCACACTATTTTTTTTTCGTCGCATTGTAAATCGATCTTAAGATAGTTTCGTATCCATATAGGTTTTCGAACGGATTGGTTCTTTTTGACATTTCGCTTGGGATAGAAGGGTACATATATCTACCAAAATATTTCAGATAGCATGGATAGCTATCCAACACGAACCCATCTGGATAGCTCTACATAGGTTTCCGGTTGCGGCCATTACTGTACGAAATAACACAAAGTGCAGTTAGTTGCGTTTCACTCATTTTTACTTGCGATATACGTAGTATAGGGCAAGTTTAGGATTCGTGCAAAAAAAAATTCGAGATAATAATTTTCCCTAACATTACGATGATAGAGAACGCGAAAAAAGTGGGTCTCGCAATTCTGTCTGTCTGTCTGTCCGTCTGCCTGTCTGTACCTCGACCTGCAGCCTAAACGGCTGAAGCGATTTTCTTCAAACTTTGGACTTAAGGTTCTTATGTGATTCCCTAGAGGGGAAATTGTAATTTTTTTTTTAGCTCAAAAAATAATAATTGTACCTGTCATACAACCAATATACAAAAATTGATTTATTTCAAAAACGGCTCTTACGATTTTGAAAAAAAAAATACGAGGTAATAAAATAACTTAAATAAATATTTTGATAGAAAAAAAAATGTTAAAAGGGTTATTAACAGTACCTGTAATACAACCGATTTTTTGGTTTTTGAATTTCTCGTTAACAACTACACCGATTTCAACCAAAATTTTTATACAAAAGGTCGCTTATAATTTTAACAATTTTGCATATAAAAATTTTCGAAAAAATAATTTTTGGATTTTTAAAAAAATATTTAAATTTTTTTTTTAAATTCAATATCATGAAAACGGGCTAATGAATTTTTTTTTTAATTTTGTGAAAAATTGTATTTTATTAAAAACTAAAAGATGGCATACAAAATTTTATTTTAAAAAATGTTCAAGACTTTTTATGCAAGCAAATCAGATGGCATACTTTTTTTTGAGCTCTATCTGTTTCAGCTAAAAAAAAATTAATAATAACTAATTTATAATAATTCATAGTGCATAATCATTTATATTTTAAATTGTTTTTAAAACTTTTTTTTTTAATAAATGGAACCAATGTGTTATGGAACCAATAAGTATGTACATTGTCTATTTTAAGCTACGTTAAAGTTGTTAGCTACGAGAGCAAGTTTTGTGCGATCCAGTCGTGCCCATTTTTTTTTTTTTTGACATATTCACAGGTATAGCAAAAGATACGAAATGAATAATTTTAAACAGAGATGTAATCAAAACAAAATGTTCGATCAGAAAAAAGTTTCTTATGAGAGAAAGTGAAAAAGGAGTTCAGTGAATTTTTAAAAATTGATATGGAAAAAATTTTCCCTGACCGCTTCCCGAATTCCTTGACTTTCCCTGACCAAATTTCGTTCCCTGGCTTTCCAGTTTAGCGGACACCATGTATTCCTTAGAGGAAACATTTTCACACTTTTTGCATATAACGCATCATTCGCAAGATATTACGACTTCAAAAATGTTTAAATTTCGAACATTTTTGAATTTAAAATAAAAAATAAATACAAAACAAAATAATTTTTTTGTTAGTTTATTCAAAAACGTCGACATTTGACCTTTTTTTAAGTCGCAATATCTTGCAACTGATGCGTTATATAATGTTTCCTCTAGGGAATATTAAAATCTGCAAAATAGGTATAAAATATTTTCCGAAAAATTCGTCATTTAAGAGTAAAGAGCCAAAAACCGGTATTTTCAACTTGTGGTGTTGTTTTTTAAATAATGATATCATAAAAATTATGACTTCAAGAAAACAAACTGTTAATGTACGCTTATACAATATTACATAACGTTTACATTTTGTTTATAATTTTTCGATTAAGCTTACGGTTAAATAGATATATGCAAAGAAAAGGGTTTCTTTTTGACAGTTGACACTATTGAAGTAGCAATATCTTGCGACTTATGACTCGTATGGACAAAAATATTATATTTTTTTTTTGAAGAGAATATTATGATATTTAAACTTGCGCTTTTTAGAGTAAAAATTAAAAAAAAAAAAACAGAAATTTGAACTTTTTGTCAAACTTTTAAAAAAAAATTATAAACACTTCTTAAAGGGAATGATGAATACAAAATCAAAACCCAGTTATTTTTTTAACATATTGCAAAAAGAAAATCAAAGCTATGTTCCTTTGTTTTTACACTACAAGTGTTTGAAAATAACCTGCTTCTTATTTTTTACTCTTCTGAAGATATTGAAAAATGCAGTAAGGCCACTATTGCTCTCACGGCCTCATATATTCTTATTTGTCCCTTTTAAATTTTTAGATAGATCAAAAGATTGTGTTCTATTCTGTGGATGTTTTTTTATTTCTAAGGCTTTATCCATTTTTAAGTTACTAAAACCACCGGAGTTATGAGTTAACATGAAAATGAACCAACAAAAGTTGCGAATAAATGAATGAGAACATATTATTTTACAGTTGCATTTTATCGGACGCTCTAATTGGAAATTAAGGCCCCAGTTATAGCCTTCATTGAAAACCATCATTGAAAAAGTTAACTGTTGATTTTGAGACAGAATGCAGAAATATAGCTTACGACTTTAAAATTATTTCTCTTCCAAAAAAAAATCTTTTTGACCCATATCTTCCCCATTACGTAACTTTTAATTTTTTCAATGATCATTGGTAAGGTAGTTCATCACTGAAAAATTAAAAGTCATTTTATGAGAAAAATTGTGCAAAATTGAATTTTGTTTTACCTAGAAATAATTATTAAGTCGATAAGCTTTGAATAAGCTCAAAATAATCATTTATTTTTTCTTCAAAATATCTCAAAATTGACAATTAATATTTTCAATGATGGTTTTCAATGATAGCTATAACTGGCCCCTAATTAAGCTCATTTGATGTTCAAATAAAACGTTGTTTGCCAATGCGCAGTTATCATTTGAAAATGGTATTTAATTATAATAAAACCTTAAAAAACTAGCGAGTGGGTATCGATGATTATGTGAGTGAGTGTCTGACATCACTTAATTCTATATACTCGGATTTGTAGGTAGTTTTTTTTTAGCGCACATGATTCCTTTTATGGAGCTACCAAAATGTATCTTAAGTCAAACAAACAAATACAAAGAAGTGTAAACTTTCTATAGTTCAAATGCCGGTTTTAGATCATCAATTTTAGTTTAGTTTTAGTAACAGTTTAAAAATACAGTCAACTCCGCTTAACTGCACTCCGCTTGACTGAATACATCGGTTATCTGAAATAAGAAATTTATTCCGCAGGCTTTTTGAGAGTTTTTCACACAAACTGCTTCGCATAACTGAACTCCGCTTAATTGCAAACTCCGGATAATTGGAACAAAATTGTTTGCCTCAAATTAAACATTTTTCACTTATTCAACTCCGTATAAGTGAAACGTTTTGTGATTAAAAATGTAAATACCTTTGTTGTTTCAATTGTTTCATATGGAAATATAACTATTTTGACACAACATTCATACATTTTTACTTGCGAGTATAGGGCAAGTTTAGAATTCGTGCAAAAAAAAATTCGAGATAATAATTTTCCCTAACATTACAATGATAGAGAACGCGAAAAAAGTGGGTCTCGAAATTCTGTCTGTCCGTCTGTCTGTCTGTACCTCGACCTGCAGCCTTAACGGCTGAAGTTCTATATACTCGGAAATTGAAATTTTTTTTTAAGCTAAAAAAAAAAACGGTACCTGCCAAGCAACCAATATACAAAAATTGATCTTTTTCAAAAACGGCTATAACGATGATTTTGATAAAAAAAAATACAAGCTACTATAATTACGACAATTAATATTTTGGTAAACAAAAAAAATTATAACGGTTAATAACGGTACCTGTCATAAAACCGATTTTTTGGTTTTCAAATTTTTCGTTAACGGCTACATCGATTTCAACCAAATTTTCTTATGTAAGAGGTCCTTTATAATTTTTAAATTTAAAAAAAAAAATATTTTTGGATTTTAAATATTAATTTTTTTTTTTTTTAATTCAATATCTTGAAAACGGTTTAATGATTTTTTTTTTTAAATTTTGTGAAAAATTGTATTTTATTAAATACTAAAAGTTGACATACCAAATTTTATTTTTTTTAAATTTTCAAGAATTTTTATATATAAAAATAAAATAAATATTTTTTCATAAATTCACATTTACCAAACAAATCAGATAATACTTAATAATAATAAATTTTTGGCTCTATCTGTTTTAGCTATTAAAGAAATATTATTAATTTAGGTAAATTAATATTTTAAAACTTTTTTTAATGATATCATAATGTTATAGTACCACTACGTATGCGCATTAACAATTTTAAGCTTCGTTCAAGTTGTAAGCTACGAGAGCAAGTTTGTGCAAACCATACTATCATACTAAATTAAATTTAATTTGTTTTGGCAAAACTCCGCTTATTTGAAACAAGTTTCAGTTATCCGAAATTCGGTTAACTGAAAATTCCGCTTAACTGAAACAAATGGTCTGCAATTATGGTGTTCCAGTTGAGCGGAGTCGACTGTATAGTAAAACAAAACACGACATTTTTTTCAAAGTCAGAGTTGACAAGCTTCTTTTTAGAATGAGTATAGTTTTGTACAAAGTAATCGGCTTTTTTTTTTTTTAATTTTTGCTTTATTGTTTTAAATAAGAAGAACACAAATGTAAGCATTAAAAAATGTATTGTTTGTGATCTTTATTGAATAAAATTTAATTGGAAGTTTGTGTGGTTGTTTGTGTGTGTATATATATATGAAAGGTCTGATTTTCTTGTATTATATTTGTGAAAAAGCTAATGTGTGTTTTAGATAATATCGACTAACTTAACAATCGAATCATACAAAATATTCTCAAGGATGAAGCACTCATCTAGATTTAAAAATAAAATCCAGTACAATAAATAATGCATGGTTGCTTTCTTGTGGTATCTTTATATATATATTTCATTTAAACATAAATAAACTTACTACAAGCACTCGATGAAGTGCCTTTTCAATTACACCGGTCTTCTCGTTGCACTTTGGTGAAGAGCTTGGTCTGCTCGGCCAAGGAAAGCAGCTTTGGCTGGAGGGATATAAATGATATAAATAAATTATTAACTAATAACTAAAATTATTAATAAAGAATTAAAGAACAATATAAATAGCTTTAACATATAAAAGCACAGATAAGATACTTTCCAAGAAAAAGAAAACAAGAAAATACTGGACCCAGAAAAAATTTAATATTTAAATAAGAGTATAGAAAAAAAATTGGCTACAGATCTTCGTAAGTTCTGTTAACTTTATTAATCAAAAAAAAAAATAAAAAAAACCGGAATTTTTGGTTTAGAATGAGAATGAAGGGAAAGTATTGGGCTGATTAGATATGTTTGAATGAGATGAATTTTGAACTTAAAGTGAGATGATTAACACTTTCCTAGGAATTCTTAATTTACCCTATAAGAAGACTGCTGTTAAGACGAACTTAAAAACTTAAGACAAAATAAACGGGGCCGATGAATTAGTTTTTCCCCAATATTTCTTTAAACAATTAAAGTTGAACAAAAACTTATACATATACGTTTTGTTTCTCTGTAGGTTTCTGTAATAGTTCTGATTATAAAGTTTACGATTACGATAAATTTCACAACCTTGAGGAAAAAATAACAATTCGAAAATCTGTAGCAGATCAAAGAACAACTATTAAAAAATAAAAGAACATTCATAGAGGAAATCAGAAGACACAAGGAAATTTAAAACAACACCACTTATGATTTTTGGGTTTGAAAATTAATTTACCCGTCAGGGGATGGAGGCTCATCGTGGTATTCTTGAGCAAGGAAGGGCACTCGACTAGACAATGGACATTTTTGTTGCAAACTCACAGTCGTTGTCTTTGTTGTTGGAACTTGCAACGGTTTGGTTGATTTACTTTTAAAAGTTTGTGTGCGTCGCAAGCCACTACTAGATTGTAAACTTACAGGTCTATCGGAAAAACTTTGCCTTCGAAGTCCGTTAGAGGCATGACATGGTGAAATTACATTGTCATCGGCGATGGCCCAACTACCAGCTGTGATGGCAGTTACTACTGCCATATTCAAATTTTCATTGAGAACTGTAAGTTTTTTAATTTTATCACCACTATCCCAACTATTCCGTTTATGTTTGTTTGCTCTTGGATAAGTTTCTCTGCATTTATGAGATTGTTTTCTAAGTCCAACGAATGAATCTATGGAATCGTCTAAAATTTTAGATTTTGATTGATTAGCTTCTGCTGTGGTTGGAACCGGTATTAGATAGTATTTTCTAATTTGGAATCTTCCATTTGTTGAATGAAGAGAAGATGTACTTCCTCCGCCTGACAAAAAACTTATTAAATTTGATGAAGTACCTTTGTCCCTAGACATACTTCGACTGCGGCGGTTGAATACGTGGGTTTTGAAAAAACCTCTTCTGTTTTCAAATTTAATGGGTGAAATCAATGACGAAGTCAATCGTGATATTGTCGAATTTTGACCTTCCTCGGTGTTGTGTTGAGTGTTTTGGTGATGTGAAAATAATGTGTTGAGTTTTTCATATTTTGTGGACCTATAATTTAAGTTTAGAAACGAATACCATAATATGTTTTGAGAACAAATTCAAAGAAATTAAGCACAAACATTTGATACCGGTGAAAAATTTCTGGAAAGAAAGTTAAAGATGACCTGTCCGAGTTTTTATTTAGTGATAGTTTCCTCTCGGTGGAAATCTCATCCTCTAGTCTAAGCCTAGTAGATTGCTGGCTTTTTCGGTGTTTTAACATGTTCTTTGTGTGTATGTGTATAAGGGTTTATGTTTGACCAATCGATGGAGGCTCCCTAAGTTTCACCTTAAATTAATTTTCTGTCTATTATAAATATTAAGTGCTAGGACAAATATTTCTTGGGAATTTGCTGGAGAACAAAATCAAAATCGAAGGTGACAGTGAAAGACAACATTGAAGATTTGGGTATGGGGTTGCGCACGGAGACCAATTTATAAAAAAAACTTACAATGAAAATATATTTAACATTTTACTTTTAATTAAAAAAAACACACTACAAAATTTAATGAAGTGAGGACGTATTTTGCAAAGAACAGTGATTAGAGATATGCCAATTTATTACCGTTATACAGCCTTTCGGCATTCAAACTCCTGGCTGAACACAATAGACTCGCTTTACGAACGCGCTTCTTCATTATTTTTTGTTTAACATCGATATTGACAGCCAATGTATTCACTTTAAAAAGTTAAGATTATTTTAACTTTGGCTCCTTAGCACCGCAGTGTGGTGCCATTCATGCAGCACGTCCATTGTGTTCAAACAATATGCGTAGCGTATAACTAAAAAAAAAAACTCTGGGTGTCCGAGTATGCCCACCGGAGGATGGCGCTGCAGACCGCACGAACAGTACTTTTTTTTAACCAGAACTGTTATAAATAATTCTAAAAACTCGAGTCATACCCATCTATAAAATATTATAAATATTTTATATATTACCTTGTACCTTTTACACAAAGAAACAAATTTGTCAGAGTTTTTTGTTTGTTTCCATATAAAGCCTATGTATGAATATGAATTCAATGATTGAATGATGTTCAGGCAAGAAAAGTTTTAATTTGGATTTTCTGAGCATTTTCTCTTTGACTTGGGTATCACATTATCTTGCACAATAGATACAAAGTAACAGGGAAATGTTGTCGAAGCCAATGGTTCTGTATTTTTCTTTTTAATTTTAAAATTAAAATCATATACATATATTTATGTTTGCACTTGTGCATAATATTCTAGAAAATAATAGGAAGAAAAACTAAATTGTGTTTTAGAAATGAAGAGAAAAAATGAAGGATTACAAAAGCACAATATCAAAACAAGTTCATCGAAGCCAACAAAAAGTGACTCCGTAGGTTTTCTTGGCGATAAAGAAATGTGCAATTGTGTTTAATATTCTAGAAAATAATAGGAAGAAAAACTTAATTGTGTTTTAAAAATGAAAACAAAAAATTAAGGATTACAAAAGCACAATATCAAAACAAGTTCCTGAAAGCAAACAAATAGTGACTCCGTAGGTTTTCTTGGCGATAAAGAAGTTTCTAACAAATGTATAGAGAATTATATGTACTAAATGTGAAATTTATTATTTTTCAAAAACAACTGGAAGACTTATTATTATATCGTTTATTATTATTATTTAATATTTCTCAGTTCTCACAAGGGAAACAGTTGGAGATTTCACACAGGGAAACAGCTGGAGATTTATTTGACCTTTACCTTTAATTGTACCTTCTACACAAAACAAAATTGTCAGAGATTTTTGCTTGTTTCCATATAAAGTCTATGTATGAATATGAATTCGAATAAAATCCTATGTTCAGGCCGCAAAATTTTTAATTTGGATTTTCTTAGGAAATTCTCTTTGACAATGTGGTCGCAGCCAATGTATGCTGTAGTTTTCTTTTTAATTTGAAATTAACATCATACATATGTATGCATACATACATATATCATATGATATGAGATGATGACTTTTTAAAAGTTTGAAAAATAATATTCTAGAAAATAACAGGAAGAAAAACAAAATTTTGTTTTAGAAAGGATGACAACAAATTATGGATTACAAAAGAACAATATTAAAACAAAGTTCATGGATGCAAACAAATAGTGACTCAATGGTTTTCTTGACGATGAAGGGGGAACTGCATAAGCCCATGATGTTTTCAATTTGTGATGTAGGTAGTTTTGCACTGAAAGACCTTGAAAATGTATGAATTTGATGATCATTATAATATGAAGGGTCCAGGGGAAAAACGGCGTAGGTCCACTCAAATTGATTCCGAGAAAAACGATAATCTAAGTTCACTTTGTAAACAAATGCTAAATTCTAAGGAAAATTAAATAAAGGATGAACATTTTCCAATTAAATGCACTTATTTATACAATACAAATTGATATTAATTTTATGAATTGTATATTTCAATAAAATGATATGCGTTAAGCAAGAATTCCATCTACAGCCTACATGGTAGCTGAAAACTTGAAGATATTTTTTTGAAAATTTCTTGCGAAGAAACTAAACATGGTAATTAGAAACGGTTTTCTTGCTTTTTGTTCAAACATCCTTCGATTTTAAAAATCGATATTTGAAAACAAATATTAAGAAACGCGGTGTTAGACCGTTTCATGTATTTCAATTTGTTTTGGCATCACTACGAAATATAAGTATTTAAAATATCGGGTACATTTTTGTTTGAACTGTTACTACGTAGATGTGCTACTGGAAACAAACTTTTTCAAAAAACTGTTTTGTTTAAGTTTTGTAGCCAAAACAAAACTTTGAAAAAAAGTTTTCTACAAAGTGTCATTTCGAGAGGTACAGTCGACTCCGCTTAACTGAAACACCATAATTGCAGACAATTTGTTTCAGTTAAGCGGAGTTTTCAATTAGCCGAACTTCGGATAACTGAAACTTGTTTCAAATAAGCAATCACAAAACGAATATGGATCATATAACATATTTAAGAACAAAAAAGGGTCGTTTCACTAATGTTAAAATGTTAATTTGAGGCAAACAATTTGGTTTCAATTATCCGGAGTTTACAATTAAACGGTGTTCAGCTATGCGAAGCAGTTTGTGTGAAAAATTCTCAAAAAGCCTCCGGAATAAATTTTTTTGTTTCAGATAACCGATGTTTTGAATTAAGCGGAGTGCAACTAAGCGCAGTTAACTGTATCCAAAATTTTTATGGAAATTATATTTTTCCATCATCATGTCATCACTTGTTTCATTTTTTCAAAAAAAAATGGACTTAAGCCGTTTTTCCCATGAACCCTTCATATGGTATTAGATATTAGATACTTATTCAAATATATATATAGAGAATTTTCAATAAATGACAACAATATACAACGTTTTTGTTTTATTTTTTAAAATAATATACACATAATTCAAATGAATTTCACAATAACAACTCGTTAATGACAAATGTGATGTTCAAAACGAATAAATTTACTAATACATTACATTAAAGAAGAAGTATTTGAATTAAAAACTGAATTATTGAAAAATAATTATTTCGTTTTTGCACTTTGAGATAGCAATATCTTGAAAATGCTTAATTTTATTTCAAATAAAAATGAATGCTATTCTTGTTTTCAGCAATACAAAACTTTTGTTTAATTTCCTACGAAAAAAATCAAGTTCACCGTGTTATGTGTTTTCGAAAAAGGTCAAGTTCGACTCTATACGATTGAAAATATTAGAACTTTACTAATTAAACCTTTGGCAGAAGTAGGGTTTTTAAGTACCAAAACTTAAAATTTTAAATTAAAGGTTCCTAGACTCACCTCATTTTGGAATCACTATTTAACCACAAGAATTTAGTTAACTGTTTTAAAAATGTATATTTTAAGTTTGTTTTTATTTATTCAGTGGGTTCGGTGTCTTCCGAACCACAACAATAAAGCAATAAGGGATGCAACACTGACACCAGAACCAAAATCAGAATTAGTATAGCAAATAAAATCATTACACCATTTTCCATTTTATATTTTTTTTTAATATTTTTTTGTTTCTAAAATATGGAATTAAAATTTTCGCTTCCTAAGACCAAGGCGAACGGAAACCGATTGAGATGTTTTTTGAAACAAACTTGCACTTTTACAAATGCCGACTCTGGTGTTATTGTTCGTTTAATTTTTCCTGTCTGTGATAAAGAGAGAATATCCTGTTGCACTTTATATCGGCATGTTGTGCATAGGGTGGAATAAATTATGAGGCTTCCTTTTCCTAAGCAAAATTGTTCTCGGAACATTCATAATTATTCTCTTTACCTCCTGATGATTTCCCATCATAATATAGATGTATTTTCTCTTTCCCCAAAAGTAAGAAACCTACAACATTTATTGCATCTGTATTTCCTCACTGATGATATACCATAATGCTCAAGTTTGTCTAAATGTTTGGCTTTTATTGTTGTTTTGATTGCTAGTTTTTATTATTTTTTTGTCTCACCGTCTGAAGTTTAATGTCAGTTTTAAGAGAACGAAGTTAACGTGTTTGAGAAATATGAAAACAGAGAGATTTATTTCAATACTCTGAATTCGGATATGTATTAAGGGATAATATCTTATGCCCCTTTTGCCACAGAACAAAAGAACGTCACAGAATTTCATAAATGAAATTGGAAAAACTTCCTTATTTTTTCGGCCTTATAATAACGAACACGGAACTTTACAAAATATGGTAATTCCCTATGTATCGCAAGTTTAAAGAATAATGTGACGATCTTAAGTCTTTTGCAGATAAGCAGTAAGAGACTTTATTTTATTCGAGTTGTTAGTAAATGATTTTGTTCTCAAAAAACAAACAAGTTAATCTGAGACTTTTCCCACTAAAACCATCATCGCGCCCTAAGAATACTTGTTCAGTCAAATTCTAGCAGACGGGTATGGCATCGCGTGTTGTGTAATATTAAGATACAAGAGGTGTTAGAAAGTGTTAGTTTCTAACGCCCAAAGACAAATATAAAATTAAATACATAGTCCAGGGGACGAATTACGTCTTCAGTGCAAGTGTCAAATGTCAATATTCGAAAAAATGACCATTTGACGCTTTTTCAAAGTGTCATATGGCTATATCTCTTTGTGACTTTTGGACATATGGTTTAATGCTCAAGTACCCACTTGTAGACCTTTGACCCACCCTGATGTGCCGAATGGAAATTTTAGAATTTTTTAAAAATACTTGTAAACGTTTTCAAAAAATTGTTTTGAAAAAAATACTATCTTTAAAAACAAAATTTAAATTTTTCAAACAACTTTCTGAAAACGTTTACAATTTTTTTTTTTTTAAATTGGCGTGAATTTTTTAAAAATACTTGTAAACGTTTTCAAAAAACTGTTTTGAAAAAAAATACTGTCTTTAAAAACAAAATAAAAATTTTCAAACAACTTTTTGAAAACGTTTACAAGTATTTTTTAAAAATTCACGCAAATTTTTTAAAAATACTTGGAGTTTTCAAAAAGTTGTTTTGAAAAATTTTAATTTTGTTTTTAAAGATATATCCCAGAGCATTTTAAAAATTACTTTACATAAAATATTAAAAACAAAATAAAAATTTTTCAAACAACTTTTTGAAAACGTTTACAAGTTTTTTGTTTTAATTCGCGCGTACTTCTGGCAAAAGAATAATTTGAAAGTGACATATGGCCATAATGGCCACATAACACTTTTTAAAAGCGACAAGTGGCCAAATGATGGTATATGGCCATCTGACGCTTTAACAATGTGTCACATGGCCATATTTCAAAATATGGCCACATGACCCATGGCCAAATGTCACGTCACCACTATCGAGTAATCACATTCGTATGATGTTATACGAAGTAACGTATCGAATTGAGTTCGTATTGTACTAGGATAATTCTAGTACATTTTCCTAAACGTCAATATTCCTAACTTTTCATTGATCGATTGCCACAGCTGTTTGTGTTGGGCTCATGTTTTGTTTACATTTGCCTTCGGAATTTAGTTTGGCCAAAAATATTTTTTATATAATGTTCATATGAACACTTAAGAAGTCAAGACAAAAACTGAAAAAGCATAACTTTACGGCGCGTGGTCGGGGCTATAAAACTGAAAGCATTAATCCTACACACAAATTTTGTATGAAGAAAAGAAATATAATTTTTTTTTTTAACAGTACATTTGTAAATTTTTTTGTACAAAGATTCGTTCTCGAGTAGGTTATTAGTAAAAAAAAAGACGTTTTTCATAATGGCGACTGAAGCGCAATACTTACAGCCGCGCCAATTTGCGTAGCGCGTAGCGTACCTTTCACACAAAGAAACGAAATTGTCAGAGATTTTTGCTTATTTCCATATAAAGTCTATGTATGAATATTAATTCGAATTAAATCCTATGTTCAGGATGCAAAATTTTTAATTTGGATTTTCTGATCATTTTTTCTTTTACAATGTGGTCGCAGCCAATGTATGCTGTATTTTCGTTTTAATTTGAAATTAAAATCATACACATGTATGCACTTGTGCATACATATATCATATGATATGAGATGATGACTTTTTAAAAGTTTGAGAAATAATATTCTAGAAAATAACAGGAAAAAAAAACAAAATTGTGTTTTTTGGAAAGGATGACAACAAATTAAAGATTACAAAAGCACAATATTAAAAGAAGTTCATGGAAGCAAACAAATAATGACTCAGTAGGTTTTCTAGACGATGAAGGGGAGCTTCATAAGCTAATGATGTTTTCAATTTGTAATGTAGGTAGCTTTGCACTGAAAGACCTTGAAAATGTATGAAATTGCTGACGTTTATAATATGTATATTCAAAAATTTGTTTATCTCTATTTTTCTAGAAGTTTAGCGAGTTTTCAATAAATGACGACAGTATGCAACGTTTTAATTTTATTTCTCAAAATAATATATGATTTAAATGAATTTCACAATTGCAACTCGTTAATAAAAGTAATGTTTAAAACGAATAAATTTACTAATAATTTTTGTATTTGAATTAAAAACTGAATTATTGAAAAATAATTATTCGTGAATTTCGTTTTTGCACTTTCAGAAAGCAATATCTTAAAAATGCTTACTTTTATTAACTTCCCATTGGAATTTATTGTAATTGGTGCGATTTTTCGAACTGAATATTTTGACATATCTTCACGTTTTGAGGTCTCTAGAATCAGAATTCGTGGTTTTTAGCAAGATGTCTCGATGTCCACCATATCTCGAGAACCAATAAAGATATCGACCTCGGATAAATTTTATTTTACAGATAATATTGTCATTATGTGCTGAAAAGGTTTTCTTACGAATTCCATAAATCGTTTTTTTTACTACAGTAATTTAAAAAGGAGTTGTAAAATGTCATTTATCTGGAATATCTCGAGAACGGGATAAGATATTCACTTTAGACAAATTTTATTTTGCACATGATTACACAATACCAAATTGGTAAACATTAAAAAAAAAATCAACACACTTTTTTTTAAACTAAGAAAAGAAGTTAAAAAATAATTTTCGCCTCAAATATTTGAAGAACAAAAAATGATTCCAAACCCAGTCTATTTTTTTTTTTTTTACATAAAATGTCGTAGTTTTTATTAGAGCAAAAAACCTGAAAAAAAAACTATTAAAAATTCTTAACAAATGTTTTTCAACTCAAATATATTAAAAAAAAAAAAAAACAATGAAATCGATTTCAAATTTCTACCAAAATGTATATACCTATACCATCTAAATGTTGTGTAATTTTGAGATTTTTAAACCACCCTAAAAAGCTAAAAATCGAAATGTTGCAAGAAAAAAATCTTTAAAAAAATGTTTTAATTCGAAAAATTTTTAAACTCAAAATCGCTTCAAGATCGAAACTTTGCATGACTTTTAATTTGCCTTTTTATATTCTTTGAAACCATGTTTTTTTTTATAAGTACCTACACTCCCCTGATTTTTGGTATTTTCTTTAGCCAATATTCTGTTTTGAAATAATTGGCTTAAATAATTAATACCTCCATACCAAGAAGAGATAGGAAAAATATGTTTATAAGATTCTTAGAATTTTGTAAGCTATTTACAAAAAAAAATATAAAAACTTTACTTAAATAGCTAAAGTACAAAATAAAGGTAATGTCACATTTTGCGCTGTATCTCTATATCTTATCTATACCTACCTATATACTGATAATGCAAAAACCCAAAGTTATTGCACTATAAAATATATAATTACCTATATAATATTATACTCTACCACCCACCACTTATGCAAATATACATATGTACATATGTAATGGTTTTCAAGTGCACCAATGGGAAGTTACTAGTGTGGGTCGACCCCAGACTCCATGTTTTTAAATAAAAATGAATGCCATTCTTGTGTTTAGCAACACAAAACTTTTGTTTAAGTTCCTACAAAAAAAATCAAGTTCACCGTGTAATGTGTTCTCGAAAAAGGTCAAGTTCGACTTTGGTGCTATTGTTCGTTTAATTTTTCCTGTCTGTGATAAAGAGAGGATATCCTGTTCCACTTTATATCGGCATGTTGAGCATAAGGTGGAATAAATTATGAGGATTCCTTTTCCAAAGCAAAATTGTTCTAGGAACATTCATTATCAAAATTATTCTCTTTAACTCCTGATGATTTCCTATCATAATAAAGATGTATTTTCTCTTTCCCCAAAAGTGAGATACCTGCAACATTGATTGCATCTGTATTTCATTGTTGATTCCTCACTGATGATATACCATATGCTCAAGTTTGTATGTAAGTGTTTGGCTTTTATTGTTGTTTTGATTGCTAGTCTTTAGTTTTTTTTTTGTTTTACCGTCTGAAGTTCAATGTCAGTTTAAGAGAACGAAGTTAACTTGTTTGAGAAGTATAAAAACAGAGAGATTTATTTCAACACTCTGAATTCAGATACTAAGGTATAGTTTCTAATGCCCCTTCTGCCACAGAACAAAAGAACACCACAGAATTTTGATAAATTAAATTGGAAAAACTTCCATATTTTTTCGGTCTTATAATAGCGAACCGGGAACTTTAAAAAATACGTTAATATTTTTTAAAGTTCCCGCTTCGTTATTATGTTTTTAAAATTTTGACAAACGCATAACTTAAAGTCCACATGTGTCGCAAGTGTAAGACTAAAGTGAAGGTGATGTAAAGACTTACATTAGTGATGGTTTTAAGTCTTTTGCAGTTTGGTAGTAAGAAGAATCAAACTTTATTTTATTGGAGTTGTTGGTAAATGATTTTCTATTCTCACAAAATCAAATAAGTTAATTTGACACTTTTCCGACTAAATCGCGCCCCAAGAATACTTGTTCATTCAAGTTCTAGCAGACGCGGATGGTACATTGTGTGTTGTGTATCACCATGATACAAGGAGCGTTAGAAAGTGTTATTTTCTACCGCCCAAAGGCGAATATAAAATTGAACACATAGGTTTAATTTTTTTTTATTTTTAACGGACGCCGATTTTCCGATTATGTTTACTACCGGCAAAAGCATTCAAATTAGGTTCAATTACTATCGGGATTTTTTGAATATGGGAAAAATTTAAGGAAAAAAAGAGATTCCCGCCAACCCCCAATTATAAATTATGAAAAGTGTTCTCTTTAAATAAATTCTTACTTCTCTTCAATCATTATAAATCTCTGAATGTGCAAGAGCTCAGTAAAAGGATACAAATTATAAATGCGTAGCATGTGTTTGTTCTTCCTCATTCCCAGAAAATAAAGGAAGAGGCTGTTTTGCCCAGAGCCGTTTAAAACAACAACTACCTGAATTATATGTGTGCATGCAGCAACCATGTCAATTATTGTTACACATGAATCCAAGAGGAAAATTAAAGCCTTCAATTGATTTGGAACAACGATGCAGGGTTTTTATTTAAGAGTGTCCACAAAAGTGGATTTTCAAATTTAAACGACAGGATAGGAAGTTATAAAGGAGATGAATGTAGTTTTTAAATTCAGTTGTTATTCTAAAAATAGATAATGTTTATGCATATCCAAAGCTATCCGACTGGACCAAAACTTACAGCTAAAATATCTCCCATGTTTCCAGTCCAAGGTTGGTTTATGTTTTATGGTTTCCAACAGGAATACGAGTTTGCGTTTCGAGCTGGTTATTATTTTATATTTAAGAAAAAGGTAGACTCAATCTTTATGACCCTGTTTAGATTGGGAAGATTGAGTACGGGCTGGTGAGTACCATTACATTACAAACTGTGAGGCGCCTCAAAATACATTGAAACAACAACAACTTCCACATTGAAAGAACAACAAAGCAGACTCATGAGTCCGGTGTTTATATTTTCTACATGCGTCACGAGACCTCTTAGCCCGCACTTCTCTTTCCTACAAACTGGCGTGAGTCCGTACACAAACTTCCCAATCTAAACAGGGTCTATATTGTGTGTTCATAACAGAATAGCAAAAAAGAGAGAAAAGGAGGAACAATACTTAACAAAACCTTGGCATAGACTTTATTAAAATAAAACAGACACACATTTAAAGCATCGAAATGTATTGAGCTAATTACTTATCATTATTAATTGATTAACCAATATTTTATGTTTGGTTAGATGAGATTCTGCGTTGCATTGGTCGAAAACTAAAATTAAAAAAAGGACCATGTACATTTTTATATACATTTTTATAAAATTTTAAAATGCATAACTTTTGTTTGGGAAATCTGTTGTGAGAAGTGCATCAGATTTCTTGTAATGAGGATTTCATGTTTCGTAGGTCAGAAAGTAAATTTGATATTAGAAGCCCTTAGAACAAGAAATTATATCAAAAATACACACTTAAGACGGTACAGAGTACAGGATAAAACTTAATTTAATTTGGAGTGCATTGACTTGGCAGAGTATGGTCGATAAGCTAGACAAAAATGCTCGAATTGACCAGAAAGTTTATAAAAACATTGAGGAACATGTTTAAAGTCTTATTCATTTGAAATCATGCCCATAAAATGAGATTTTAAGGACGGTAATGATCCTCGACGAATTGCTAAGAAGGTGTTTGCGTATTTAAGAAGTAATATTTTAGATTAGACCATCCAAAGCTCGAGTCTAAATTCTATCGAGAAATTTTGGGGAGACATCAAGGGATAGTTAAAGTAAAAAAAAAAAAACATTTTGATTTGAATGTTCTAAATATTGAGGAAATCTGATAGAGTACACCACTATCAAGATTCCACGCCTTACTCGAAAACATGCAAGGAATTTTGTCTGAACACAATACAATTAATTCACATTAACATATTGAAATTTCAAAGATTTTTAATGCAATGACAACCTTTTGTTTCTGTTCTTAATTATATTGCCACACGAAATAAGAGTTAAATTAATGTTTATTTTTTTCCTACCAATATTATCATGCTAATATTTTTTAAACACCACTCAAAGTGTACCGTAGTTCGTGGGTTATTAATAAAACCACTTCTCAGCCTCAACAGATTTCTTAAACAAAAGTTATGCATTTTAAAATTTTATAAAAATATCGTTCTTAATTAGGCCGCCACCACTGTATGTCAAAGTATAAAATCTGACGGACAAAATATTTGTATTAATAAAAAATAATCAAAAAAAGCCTCTGTGAACGATTGTGCACGTTTTGAATTAAAAGAAGATATTAAAAAGTATTGCTGGAAAAGAAGGTCAGAAAATCACAAATAAGTGAAGTTGTTGTCCGGCTAATGGTCAATTTCATAATCATTTAACTGGCTTTTAAATTTTTAAATGACGTATTTTGTATGGAATAAACGTCATTTTAAGACTTAAAAGCCTGTTAAATTTTTAATAGGGATTTAGGAAATCGAGGATAAGAGAATTAAATTTACCAAATTACGGCTGATATTCTTGTCCCTGTCCAATCAAGGGGATGTCCACGAAAAGGACCATAAAATGTATAGAATCTGTTCGTTTAATGGATCCATCTTCGACAGAAACCAATTGAAATCAAAGGTCAACAGCTATTTGTGATCTCTGATTGGAAAAAATAAGATGTTAATTCAACGTAAAAATCAACATTTCTAGAAACAAAATTAATTAACTTGGTTTCTTGAATAAATCTACATTTATGAGAACAAAAATTAATATTGAGCGGTTTCAAAATAATTTTGTTTATACAAACATTTTTGCTACGCTTATATACAAAAAAAAAGCATCCACCAGTTTTTTGAAATACATATCAAGTTTTCATTTAAATTTTTATATCCAAAATTAGTTTAACCAATCATTGTTGGTTTTGCAAAAATGTATTTGACATTCAATTTTTGACTTTCAAAGTTTTAAATTGAAACATATTTAATATTTACGATCAAATAAATGAGCAACTTCATGCAGCTTGTGATTTTTTTTTTAGCTGAGCGCGCAATAAAGGGATTTTGGCTGCCCTTCAAATGTTTAAACACAGTGCGAGCGTTGGGAAAATAAGGAAGGATTTAAGAGGAGATACCCATGCACAAAATTAACATACAAAATGCTTTTTTAGGTGGTGGTACAAGGCACAAATCATTATTTAACAAAGTTTAAAGCGATAGGAAGAGAAGGAGACCTTTAACCAAAAATAATGTGTCCACTTACCTTAAAAAAACTTCAATTACAATAATTCCTGATTCAATTTGAATTAAACCTCTGATATGCTTTTTCTAAAAAAAAAAAGAAGAAAAACAGAGTAATGTCAGAGTAATAACAGATTTTATATTATGTTATTGATGAAGTAAGAATGAAAATAAAAGTTGACCACGCCACATTAAGAAGAAACCACCAAAAGTTATTCTTTCCCAAAGAAATCTCTACAGCCTATAACGAATCTTTGACAAAAAAATAGAAGAATCCATAAACTTTGATGATGATCTCCAAAACATATACAACATGTTAGAACATATTATAAAAACCACAGCAAAACATGAATTGATGGGACCAAAAACCAAACAAAAAGACAAGCTATCACTTAAGACCAAGGCACTTATCAACCAGCGAGAATTTCTGAGACAAAAGACTAATCTGACAGAAAATGAAAAACAAGAATTAAGGAACATGAGAAAAGCTATAAAGAATAAAACAAAAGACGATATTCAAAAATATAACGAAACAAAAGTTAAAGAGATATTTAAGAACACAAACTCAATCAAAAAGACAAAAAACTTTATAAGTAGTGAAAAAGAATGGATAGTTTCACTGAAACAAAGAAGTAATTTAATGACAAAAAGATAGGACATTAACGAAACCGCAACAAGTTTCTTTGAATCATTGTTTCAATCAACCAAAGACATTGCTTTTGACACGAATTCGGACATTTCATTTGACAATTCTGAGAATGACATTACAATTATCTTCAATGAAACGGAGGTATCATCAGCTATAGACTGTTTAAAAGCCGACAAAAGTGCAGGATGTGACGAAATTGAAGCCGAAATGCTAAAATATGGAAAAGACTCTCTGACACCAATCTTAACAAAAATCTTTAACGTAATTATGACAACCCAACGGATACCCAGACAATGGCAACAAAGTACCATAACACTGTTACATAAGAAAGGAGACAAGGATAACATAAAAAAATATAGACCGATAAGCCTGATTTCTACAATCTACAAGCTTTTCTCGAAGGTAATATATAATAAAACTAAACAAGCACTTAATGACAAGCAACCAAGAGAGCAAGCAGGATTTAGAGAAGGTTTCTCAATTACTGACCATCTTCAGACAATAAACCAGCTTATCGAGAAACATAACGAATACCAAAAACCGCTTTAGCTTTTTTTTCATTGACTCCACAAAAGCTTTTGACACCGTGGAACACAGCAGTATATGGACGGCACTAAATAATCAAAACATTCATCTCACCCTTATTAAGACGTTTAGAAATATATACAAAAATAACACTGCCAAGGTAAAAACCGACAAACTTGGAAGGGAATTCCATCTTAAAAGATGAGTAAGACAGGCTGATCCTATGTCGCCGCCATTATTCTCCGCTGTCCTCGAGGACATCTTCGAAAGACTGAAATGGAGAAATAGGTATGGTATTCAAATCTGGGGAGAGTACCTAAATAACTTGAGATTCGCAGATGACGTTGTTCTTGTGTCGAACTCAGCTACACAGACACAGTCAATGCTGAATCAACTCTCAGTTACCTGTAAAATAGATGGGCTATGTTTAAACTCGACAAAAACAAAAGTAATGACCAATCACATAAAAGAAGATATATTCCTGGAAAATGACAAAATAGACTATGTTGAGGACTACGTATAATTGGGACAAATAAAATCGTTTGAAAAACAAGAAGACAAGGAAATAAATAAACGAATAAATAATGGATGGAAACAGTACTGGAGTTAGAACGAAATATAGAAATCGAATCTAAGCAGTGACACAAGAAAATACGTAATCGACTCGACAATTTTAGCTGTATTGACGTATGGGCTGCAAACCCTAGGACTAACATAAAACCATAAAGAAAAACTGAGAATCTGCCAAACAAAAATGGAAAGAAATCTTTTGAACATACGACAAATACAAAGAATAAACAACGAAGAAATAAGAAGAAGAACAAACATAGTTGACGTAATACAGCGGACGAAAAAATTAAAATGGAGCTGGGCAGGACATATATCTAGAACAGCAGACCGAAGATGGACAACAATCGTAACTTAATGGACTTTATTTGCCGAGAGCAAACCAAGAGGGCGCCCAAAAAAGAGATGGGTTGACGATCTAAACCTTTTCAACAATAATTGGTATAACGATGCTAAAAACAGAGCTATATGGACAACAATGGGGAGGCTTATGCCGGATAAAACGGATTTGAATTAAAAATCGATTTAAACAGAAAAAATTTTATATATTAAAAATTAAATATCACTAAATGTATATATTAAATGTATTATCTACTTTTTAATTATTTTTAAAGTACTATGTACAAAACTTTAAAATTTGGCGAATAAAGCTTTAAATAATAATAATAATCATTGATGAATTATATAAATATTTCCATTTAAAACCCAAAGCTATGTACGTGTGAAAATATACAAGCAGCCCTTTATTTCTATCACAGGTGGTCAGAAATGTGCTCTTGTATGCAAAGGAAGATAGAAATTCATTGTATGAATATGAATTCTGGTGAATAAATTACCGCAGCACCTTCTTACTGAAACAATGGGTGGATAATAATGTAATTAGTTTCGATATGTGAATATGTGAAAGCAATGACGAAATCAAATACATTCAAATCGTATTCAAACACAGCAATGAAAAGCGTTTCTATAGTTTAAAGAAATAAATGATATTTATTTACGTTATTTTGATTTTTATCATAGCTACATAGGGAGGGGAGTGCAAAATTATTTCTTCACCAGTTATTATTTATTTAAAAAAAATCTGTCAAGCAAATAAAGATAAATAGGGAGATTAAAATGAATATGTCAATTTCTCATACTCATGTGCATTAGGATGGTCCTTATAAAGATCATTGCCTTGTTTTGAATGATGCACCCCCCTTATTTGTTCTTAATAAATAAAAAAAAATCCTGTAAAATTTAAATTATATTAACGTTAACCCGGTCCCCAAGGCGTCTGAAGTTTTATATGGAAAATTCCATGTACGTTTGTTAATCGAACTTTTAAAATTCTTAACTTTGGTAATGATTGACAAAAAAAAAAATAATTTTGGAACACATGTATTCACTTTTATCATGTTTATAAAAAAAATTTACAATTTACAGTCCCTTAAATCAATGAGTCCTAAAGAGATCGACCGGAGGAATCGTTAATGTTTGTGGCCTTAATGTACCTAAAAGCTGTTTGTCTCAATAACTCAACAAGTCTAATCTTATAGTGCCAAGTAGTCTAACTAGCTGATTTATTTCAGTAGTGTATGTATATGTACATAAGGGTGGTCCTTATAAATGTCATTGTGTTATTTTGAATGACGCACTCTCCTTATATGTTCTAAACAAATACAAACAAAATTTGTAAAATGTTAGCTCATTATATTAATGTTAACCCGGCTCCCAAGACGTATGAAGTTTTATATAGGAAATCCCATGTATTTTTGTAAATCCAAATTTGAAAAATCTTAACTTTAGTAATGATTGACAAAGAAAAATAATTTTGGAACACATGTATTCACTTTTATCATGTTTATAAAAATGTATTAGAAACAAATTTACAAAGGTTATTTCCCTACTTATAAACAGTTTAACAAAAGAATTTTGTTTTTAACTTTATTTTTATTCTAATAAATTTTGTAAAATGTCTTGTACATTTTTTTAAACATGACAAAATTGACTACATGTGTGCCAAATTTAAATTTTATTTATCAATTATTACTAATTTTATGCATTTTTAAAGTTGGATTTACAAGAATAAATGGAATTTCCCATATAAAACTTCAGACGTCTTGGGGCCGGGTTAACGTTAATATAATAAGAGCCTCAATTTTAAAGGATTTTTATTTTTATTTATTTAGAACAAATTAGGCGTCAGTCTAAATAAGACTAAACCTTTATAAGGACCACCCTAATGTGACAACAAACAAATACGATCATCAAACAAGAGTTGTCATTTTAAATTTGTTACACAATAGAGCCATTTGTATCAGCTGTACGACATGTGAAACCGTCCTGCTGAAAATAAGCATGAACACCTCAATTATCATTTGATGAGTCCTAAAGAGATCGACCGGAGAAATCGTTAATGTTTGTGGGCTAATGGCCAATTTCATAAACATTTAACTGGCAGTTATCACGGTCAGGCATTGACCTGACAAATAAAAGTGCACACGAGCGACGGAAACCAGTGATCGTTCCCTACGGGTAACTTGAGGCAAGCATATGCATGGAAACTGCATATCAGCAGAAAGAATATCAAATCGAAACTTTCAAATTGTAATTAAGATTTTAAGACAGACATTCTTGTTCATAACTGCAAATAGTGCGGTCGCACAATAAAGGAATTATTATAAAGTTATTTGCTGTGTTTCATTGGGACTTGTTCCTCATAGGTCCCTTAATAATATATTTTTTTCATCGCGAGGATGTCAAACCCTTTACTGGCGCCCGAGCTGGGACCTTCCCTAAACGGTTAAAAAAAATGAATTAAAAAATAAAACAAATATTGTAAAATAAAAATAAAAATAATAAACGAAGGAACTGTAAGAACCTCAAATTGTTAACCGCTAGTGCAAACCTGTAAAATAAAAAAAAAAAGAAAGAAGTAACAGTGAAGAAAAAACCCCTAGTGCAAATTTGTAAAATAAAAAAGGGAGAGAAGGAACAATGTAAATAAATCCTTAAAAAAAAATAGAAAAAACAAAAAACACTATTATCCTGAGAGAACGTAAAACAACACCACAAGCTAGATCAACGGCGCACATTGGGGTATTTGACTCGAAAAATCGCTCAAAAATCAATTTTTCAAAATGTAAAGTTGAGAAGTAATTTTGTTCCTAGCTGTAGTTAAATACCAATGGAATGGTGAACGGTTTTTTTTTATTTTTATGCACACACTTCGCCACAACATCAGTTGAAAGTCATCGATCGTAAGCTTGCACTGTGCATCAGTTGATTTGTGTGAAAAATACCTTCGCTAATTAATTAAGTTTATATTGTTTTTTGATATTGATTACAAAGTTTTTTGTTATGGAGGGTTCGTCTGCAGGTATATTCTTTATTATAAAGCTGTTTTGATGAATATTTAAGCTTTTATTTAAAAGAAAATTAATTTGTTTTAAAATCTATGCAAAGGGGCAGTTTTTTTTCGTTTTTTTTTTTTTATTGCGGACCTTTTGTTATATTATTCGGTGTTATTCGATAACGTTTTTGGTATCAGCTCTTAGAGAAGGAAAAACAAACAAAAAATGCTGCCCATATCTGCCCCTCGAGATTGTATCGTCCCTGATGAGTGTCTAGTCTAATAAAAATAAAAAAAGCTATTTATTACAAAATTAATTCTTTTCTTTGAAGGATCGTCTGGATTGTGCATTTTAACAAAAAAAAAAACAGTTATATGATGTTATAAATGAGTGTAGTGAGAATGATTTTGATGCCAAATTAGATCATCTTCAGAGCTATTTACTCAATAAAGCGTCTTGCACGGAGGAAAAACTTAAAGATTTTAGACTTAAAATGGGACGTTTAAGGTACCTATTTAATTTAATTGGACCTTATTTGTATATGCAATTTCAACTTTAAATCTCTTAAATTGTATTAAGGTATGAATTTAAGTCAAGATGGTCAAAATGAAGTTTGGCTTCAGGGAGTTTTTGAGGTACCAATTTCGCTTGGACGTGGTCGGCCTTGTAAACCTTTTACAGAGCTTAGCGTACAGAGCAAGAGAAGACGAACGCAAAGTTTACGTGACGATAATGAAACGGAGAAACTTGCGTTTGCTACCGAAATGAAGTTACGTGAAACCGGAAAATCACAAGCTTCTAAAATACTTAAAGAAATCATCGACTCTCCAGGGAGGGCAAAGAGATATAAAAAAAGCTTTGTCCGTTAGTTTCCAACGGCAAAGTGAAAAATTATCCACTCTTAAAGCTCTTTATATTTTTGTTAAAGCAAATCTTTCACGTAAACAGTATGAAGTAGTGAGAACTAGTGACAAAAAACTTTTTTCTTGCTATAGTATTCTCCAAAAAGCAAAAAACAATGCTATCCAATCCCCGAATCATATACTGTAACAGAAACTTTGGCTCAAGTTAACTTGCAAAATCTATTAAACCATACAGCTGAACGCTTATTGTTGTATTTGGATGAGGTACTAGCAACATTAAATGAAAACGAGTGCAGGTCCTTAGAACTTGTATCAAAATGGGAATGTGATGGTTCGCAACAAACGCAATTCAAGCAAAAGCTTGAAAGCAGTTCCAATTTAGATGCTAATATCTTCCAAAGTTCATTTTTGCCCCTGCATTTGTTTTGTAGTTCAAACAACAAAATTATTTGGCAAAATCCAACGCCATCCTCGCCACGATATTGCCGTCCAATAAAAATTAGCTTTGTAAAAGAATCTCTTGATATTACGCAAAGTGAAATAGCTGATATTGAATCCAAGATAAGTAGATTGAACAAAACAGTGATAGAAGGCGATAGAACATTGGAAGTAAAACACACGCGGCAACTAAAACAAAATATACAATGAAGTGTTATATTTGTGGACTTACTTCAAAAGATTTTAATGATCTTTCTAGAAGAAAAGAAGTTGATAAAGATGCGATAAAATTTGGATTGTCAATTTTGCATGCGAGGATACGGTTTTTTGAAAGCATTCTTCATCTTGCTTACAAGATTCCGTTGAAGAAATGGCAGCTAAGAACTCTTTCAGAAAAAATTATTCTTAAAGAAAGAAAACTGATATACAAGAAAAGTTTAAATCAAAACTCCGACTCATCGTTGATGACCTACAATTTTATGCCGAATCCGAACGGCTAGACGAGAAACACTTAATTGTGACAAGTGGTACTCTTGGAGAATTTGTCAATTCCTCGCAAGAGGCAGTAGCCCTGAAAAAAAAACTTTTTAGTTTTTAGGTGGACGGGGCTGGGAAGCGAACCCAGACCTTCAGCGTGACAGTCGAACGCACTAACCATTGCGCTATGGGCTACTACTTTCTCCATGTAAGATCGTCCTAACATATATATAACTTTTAAATTTGCATTATTTGATAAAATTTTTAAATTTGCATTATTTGATACAAATATACATGAATTTTATAACTCTTAAAATTCGCGTAATTTGATACGAATATACAAAAATTGATACAAATACACATTTAAATATAAAAAGATAAGTAGAAAAAAGTTTATAAACTAAAATATAATTTTAAAGCTACCTCTGTGAAGGGAAAGAAAAATGTTAATAAAAATCCTTCTGGGCAACCACTATAAATCTCTGTAAAAAGAAAAAGAACATACAATAATTATGGAAGAACTAAAGGTATCTGTTACCCATCTTACGGGGGCAATGAACCCCATCCTTGATCAACTAAGGGGATTTGAAACCCGTGTTGTTCAGCTAAAACAGGCGGGTACGAAAGAAGTCATAAACTCGATATTAGGGCAGTTAGGTTCGATCAGCGACAAAATAAAATCGGTTGAGGAAAGTAGGACCAGCGGGGTTAACGATATTCCGTCTCCTTTGTCTGTTGATCCACTTCGAGGGCCAACTAATGAAAATGAGCTTAGAGAAATCTCTAAGCTTTTGACGGGAACCCGGTCCAGTATGTCTCTTGGATGCACTGCGTAGAAACCGTGTTAAAGGACTATGCGATAGTCCGAAGCCAACCAATATATAGATCCATCCTCCAGCATATACGCCAGAAGATTCGCGGTAAGGCTGACTCGGCCCTTGTATCGTACAATATTTTCGATAAAAAGTGGGCGGACATTAAAAGAGTATTGTCCCTCCACTACGCAGATAAAAGAGACATACGAACTCTCGAGCATCAACTTAATCTGCTGAAACAGGGCAGTCTGAGGGTTGATGATTTTTACGCCAATGTTAATCACCAATTCTCCCTTATAATTAATAAGATCCGTACGGAGACTTATTCTACGGAAACTGCCGATGCTCTCGTGGGAGCATACCGTGACAGGTCCCTGGACGTATTCGTCGGAGGTCTGAGCGGATCACGGCTTCTGATGATTCAGAAGCCAAAATTGTTCCCCGAAGCATACACTGCCTGCCTCGATATGCAAAACATAAATTTGCGAAACAATTCGGTGCACTTACTAGCACCAAATACGTTTTTTGCGCCTGTGTCCTATGACTTTGGAATGAATAGAAAACCTCCCCTGCCATTTAGAAATCCAAACAGATATTCGAATAGATTTTCTAATGGCAGAGGCGGATCCATGCAATCTAGGCAATTTCAAAACACTCGGAGTCCTGGTTACAACAATACTTAAGGGCCTAGCTATAATTCTAAACAGTATCAACCTGCAACAGTACCGAAACCCCCAGTCAAAATGGAAATGGGGTCTACACAAACTAAAAACGTTGACTTCATGAATCGGCCCAATAACCCATTCAAACGCGGAGCCGATTCCGATAACTACTCGGGAAACAACAACGTCTCAACCATAGTTGCGGACGTCCCTGGAGATATGGAAGAGCCAAGCTGTTTGAATTTCCAAACACCCGCTGAAGAAAATTTTATGACAGAGGCCTCGTTTCCAGCGTACCATTATATAGAATATGGTACGCGAGACGGGAAGATTCTACACTTCCTGGTTGATACGGGTGCAAACAAAAATTTTATTAGGCCAAACTGAGCACCCGTATCCCATCCTGTTAAAAACCCTTTTCATATCAGTAGTCCTGCGGGCGGAAAGATCTTGGTAAAAAACAAGATCTACGGTTAATTTTTAGCCTTTGTTGGCTGTGAATTGGAAATAACCTTTTTTATCCTTCCGAGCTTACAGTCATTCGACGAAATAATCGGTGACGACACTCTTAAAGACCTTCGAGCGATTATAGATAGAGATAAAAATGAATTAATAATTAATTCAAAGGTGAAAATACCTCTAGAAAATAAAACCTCAGAAGTGGTCAATAATTTGACCATACTTAGCCAGTGTCCCCGAATCATCTAAATTCAAACTTGAATCTGTATGTAAAAAACTGAAAGTCTTTTCGATCCAGTTAATAACGAAAAGATAAGAACAAATGGAAGAGCCGAAATTCGTACCACTGTAGAAGAACCAATTTATACTAAGTTATCCCTGCCGGTATGAGAGAGGAGGTGGAACGGCAAATAAACGAACTCTTAGTCCAACAAATTATTCGACCCTCAAAAAGTCTCTACAATTCCCCTATATGGGTTGTGCCGAAAGAGGGGACAAACCAAATGGGGAAAAACAATATAGAATGGTTATAGACTTCAAACGTCTTAACGCCGTTACTATTTCAGACACCTATCCTATCCCCGACATTAACAACACACTTGCCAGTCTTGGCGACGCTTAAGTTTTCACCACCTTGGATCTCACATCAGGATTCCATCAGATCGCTATGCCTTCTCCACGATGAATGGCAAGTTTGAGTTTCTAAGGCTTCCCTTCGGACTGAAAAATGGTCCAGCCATCTTTCAACGGGTGATAGATGACGTGCTTAAAGAACTAATTGGGAAGATCTGTTACGTCTACATTGACGACATCATCATTTACAGCAAGACAATAGAAGACCATTTAAGAGATATAGAGACCATTTTCTCAAAACTCCACGAAGCTGGTCTTAGGGTTAACCTTGAGAAAACTCACTACCGTGGAATTCTTAGGATTTTTGGTAACTTCAGACGGCATCCTCCCTAACCTAGATAAGGTAAAGGCTATCGATGCTATCCTTCCACCAAGTACCTTGAAGGAACTGAAGAGTTTTCTTGGCCTTACGTCTTATTATAGGCGATTTATTCAAGACTATAACAAAAATGCGAAACCCCTAACAAACATGACTCGTGGAGAGTTATCTCATGTGAGAGCTAACCAATTCAAAAAAGTCGCCATTGAACTTGATGACGAAGGAGTTAGAGCTTTCCAAACCCTAAAAAAACTTCTCATCTCAGCAAATGTGCTGGCCTTTCCTGATTCTGACAAACCATTTAATTTGACGACAGACGCCTCCGACTATAAGATTGGCGCTGTACTATCCCAGGGTGAAACTGGGAAGGATAGGCTAATTTCATTTATCTCCCGTTCACCAAGTAAAACAGAACAGGTTTGGGCACTTGACAATTTGAGGAATTACATATACGGAGCTAAGAATATCAGAATATATACTGATCATCAACCCTTGACCTATACCCTTAGCAATAGGAACTATAATGCAAAAATCAAACGCTGGAAGGCCTGAATCGAGAAATATAACTACGAGTTGATTTACACACCTGGTAAACCAAACTTTGTGGCTGATGCTCTCTCGAGGCTTCCAACGCAGGTCAATAACCTTTCAGGTTCAAGCTCCTCTTCTTCTCGAACAGAGACAGCTGACAATACTGACACGGTAACGGCCAGTGAAAGACCTACACAGACAAACACAGATACCGCTGACGAAGGACTAAGTGTGAGGACAAACGATACGGAAACCAATACTGCCGAAGAAGGACTATGTGAGGAATCAATTTACAATGAAGATTCCTGCACCATGCACAGTGCCGGACAAGACAGCTCAGACCTAATTCCACACGTGGAAGCCCCAATAAACGTTTAAAGGAACCAAATCATTTTCAGGATTGGCAAATACCTTAACTCACACGAGGAACCCCATCCTGGCTATCATCGCCATTGCGTCTCCGCGAGCATTCTAGATAAGAACAAACTTATAGAATCTTTAAAAAAAAATCTTAACCCAAACATAATCAATGGCATAAGAATTCACGAAAATCATCTTGAAATGCTTCAAAACGTATACCTGGAGCATTTCGAAAAATAAAAAATTAGGGTGACTCAAAGGGTAGTCGAAGATGTAGCCAATGAGGAACGTAGGTTTTGCATTATAGAAATAGAACACCGAAGAGCTCACCGCGCTCCCAGAGAAAATAAGGAGCAAATACTTGAAGACTATTACTTCCCACTAATGATGTCTATTATAAAGAAATTTGTTGCTTCTTGTGAGATTTGCAAAGTAAACAAATACGATAGACAGTTTCTGACAGTTGTAGACAAATTTTCAAAATTTTCTAAATTTTTCCACATCAAAGTCCTATCAGCCATATACAACAGATCGAAAATGATTAAAATCCTTCACTACTTAACTGTTCCCCTGATTCTAGTAACAGACAATGAAAGAAGTTCTTATAGAATCTTTAAAAAAAAATCTTAACCCAAACATAATCAATGGCATAAGAATTCACGAAAATCATCTTGAAATGCTTCAAAACGTATACCTGGAGCATTTCGAAAAATAAAAAATTAGGGTGACTCAAAGGGTAGTCGAAGATGTAGCCAATGAGGAACGTAGGTTTTGCATTATAGAAATAGAACACCGAAGAGCTCACCGCGCTCCCAGAGAAAATAAAAAGCAAATACTTGAAGACTATTACTTCCCACTAATGATGTCTATTATAAAGAAATTTGTTGCTTCTTGTGAGATTTGCAAAGTAAACAAATACGATAGACAGTTTCTGACAGTTGTAGACAAATTTTCAAAATTTTCTAAATACTTGAAAACTATTACTTCCCACTAATGATGTCTATTATAAAGAAATTTGTTGCTTCTTGTGAGATTTGCAAAGTAAACAAATACGATAGACAGTTTCTGACAGTTGTAGACAAATTTTCAAAATTTTCTAAATTTTTCCACATCAAAGTCCTATCAGCCATATACATCAGATCGAAAATGATTAAAATCCTTCACTACTTAACTGTTCCCCTGATTCTAGTAACAGACAATGAAAGAAGTTTTCTGAGTCCAATTGTCCTTTATTCGATCAAAAACTTGGGAGTCAAATTGTATTTAACACCATCTCACAGAAGTGAATGGTCAGATCGAGCGCGTTCACTCTACGGTTCTCGAGATATATCGGCGTCTTAAAGCACTCAGATTTAAAGGTCAATGAACTCGTATACGTAGCTGGTTATAGGTACAATAATACTGTGCATTCTGTCACAAATAGAAAGCCAAGCGATATATTTTTCAATAGGTCTCAGAGGGTTAGTTACCAAAATCTTTTAAATATCCCTTCGAAAATTAACAAGGATCTTAGGGGGATAATTAAAAGAAACATGGAGGCCAGAAATATCCGGGGAAACTTTAGAAGGGTAGAGGCCAGAAATATCCGGAGAAACTTAAGAAGGGTGGTTCCAAAGAAATATAAGTATGGGGATGTCGTTTACGTCGCTATCAAAGGTATACAAGGTAAGAACAAACCTTTATGCAGAAAAGTGATAGTTGCAAGAGACAATCGAGTGACGATAACGACATTAAGTGGTACAAAAATCCACAAAACCTATTTGAAAAACATAAAATAATTTAAATGAACAAAAATCTACCTTTTTCCACTTGTCTTCTATTAAATTAAAAAAAAAAAAGAATGGGCTCGGGCCATATATAAAAATAACAAGATAACAATGTATAAATATGCCTAGGAGCTTCGCTCTCGCGAAACAAGGTGCTTACTTAATCGTTATAACGGTGGTGTTGGTCTTCGTACCCTAGTAGGCTGTTTGAAAATTTAACCTTACAAGCCAAAGCCAAGCCAATACGAACCTTCCGATCCAGTGACTATCCCGAAAATTTAATGGAGAGCTAACTCATCGGGCATCAAAAATATGAAAAATCATTTATCAATACAAAAAAGAAAGAAACTAATGTAAAGAGATTACAAAACCAATTGAATTACAAAATTGTAATAAAAGACTAATTAAATTGCATACGTGCATACATTCAAAAAAAAAAAAAATATTAACGCAAAGAGATTACAAAACTAATTGGGTTTACAAAATTGAAATACAAAAATAATTAAATTGCATACGTGCATACATTCAAAAAAATATATACTAAATTTGTATTCTATAATTTAGATTTTAAGAAATTTTATAAAATTGTGCTTAATAAACCTTGATGCGTGGGAGTAAAAAGAACTACCAATCTGTAATGTATTACATATACATTACAGATTGGTAGTTCTTTTTACTCCCACGCAGTCATTGCATATATTCGCCTATGAATCACCGGTGGTAACGACTAAAGAGAGGAATGCTTGGATAACGAGAGGAGTTTTTACACTCGTACATGTAATTGACTTAAGAAAATACGACATACTTGTACAGGAAACCGAACGACTTACGATTAAACATTATTTAGAGGACGAAGGAATGCGACCTATTCTGAATTATCACATAATTTAGATTAAGGATAGGATTGACGAGTTAAGAGACGCAAAAACGAGGAAGGTTAGGGCAGTAAATTGGATAGGGACTGCCTGGAAGTGGATAGGTGGTTCTCCAGACGCAGGTGACTGGGATAATCTTTTAAAAGAACAGACACACAATACAGAAAACAACAACCAGCAATACATTATTAACAGGAAATTGTTTGATAAGACCCAGGAAGTAACAGAGAAAATTAACAAACTGATCGAACGTTAAAACAACGCTATACAAAAAACGGAAATAGACAAACTCAGACACGACTTACTCGTTAAGATACTTATTCTCAAGGAAGGGGTCAATGAATTAGTAAGAGCTTGCCAATTGACCAAGAATGGAATTGTAAATAGTACTCTTTTGGACTCCGAAGAAATTAACACCATAGTAAATGTACTTGAAACGTTACCTTACTAAAACGTTGTAGAAGCCGTTGAATATGGGCGACCTTTTGCTACTTTACGTCCTATCCTTGCCTAAAATAGACCCTAGGGTACATCACCTATTCACCGTTCATGCGGCGATTAAAAACAACAGATAAATTGACTTAGACTATTCCAGACTTTTAATAACCCATAACGAAACGTACGGTAGCGTATATAACGCATGATGGTAACTCTTTCGTTGGCACAAGAACTACATTGACCCTCGCTCATAAATGCAAGTGCTGGGCAACAACCAGTCGAAGTTAGACCATCAGTAAGACTAGGTACTTAATTCTAATTCGCTCCTTATACTTAATAATAAAAATGAACTAAACAATCTGTTCTTATTATTTATGTGGATACACCACAATTGGCGACGAGGAAATCGTAATATAAAAAAAAACTGTACAAGACCACGTGTGACAATAAATTGAGTTCATGTAATGAGTGACAGTGAAGATTCAGACCATTATAAAGATACAATCGAACAGAAACAATTGACTTATCCGTTTGATAATAAAAATAAAGCTAAAATGTCTTTAATAGGTGAACTACCAAAGTACAATCACGAAGTAAATGAGTTTAGCATTTACAAGTGTAAAATAGAACAATTTTTTATCGGAAACAATATAAGTGAAAGTGCGCAAAAGAGATCATTATTCCTTATATCTCTCCATGATGAGACACTTAAGCTCTTACAAAACTTAATTCATCCATCTTTACCCGAGAACACTGAATACGTCACCCTTATTACAAAATTGGAGAAACATTTTAAGCCCGCTCTTTCGGGATTCGCTGAGCGATATAAATTTTATTCATCAAACAAAGAAGAAGCAGAATCTCTGATACAATGGGCAGCACGTGTGAGGAGCCTAGCCGCGGGGTGTGATTTTAAAACTCATTTAGACATGCTTCTCCGTGACAAGTTTGTGATGGGGTTAGACAAAAGCGCAGAAAAAGATAAACTTTTTTTAGAGTGTCCAACTGATGATAACCTCACTCTAGAAAAATGCCTTCAGATAGCTCAGTCAGTAGAATGTGTGAGAAAACAATACAAAACGGAAAATATCAGCGAAACAGGATCCAAAGGGGTCTACAGATTGCAGGGAGCAGAACAAAAACGTGACGTCAAAGCTAACGAAAAAAATCGAACACAACAAAAAACCGTAGCAGATTCAACGGCATCATCATCATCAGGTACCGGTAGGCAGTGTAAAACATGCGGTTACAAAAATCACTCAACAGATCAGTGCCGGTTTAAGAATTATGTTTGTAAAATATGTAACCAAAAAGGTCATCTCAAACAAATGTGTAGCATGCGTAGTAGTAGAAGTAGAAATTATAATGGTAATAATTATATAAGCGATGATTGTATTATGCCTAGTGATTATACAGAAAATTATGATTATCTTGATATTGAAAACGAACATGAATTATCAATTTTCTATTTTAGAACAAACGCTAATCTAAGTCCAATTACGGCCAGCGTAACTGTGAATGGAATTCATTTAATTATGGAAATTGACAGCGGTGCTTCAATTTCTGCCATTTCAAGGGATGTTTTTGATAAAAAATTTTCAAATTTGATGCTTAAAAAATCAAACATGTCTTTAAGAACCTATAATGGGGGTTTATTAAATCCAATTGGTGTTGGTATGTTTGAAATTTCTTATAAAAATGTGACAAAGTCATTAGAAGTTTATGTAATTGAAGATGGTAAGCCTCCATTATTAGGTAGAAATTGGATGCATGCTTTCAATATTGGAGTAAAAGAAATTAATCACATTCAAAATTCTGATAGTTTGCTCAAGAAATTGTTCGAAAATTACGCTGAAATTTTTGATGGAGGACTGGGTTGTTTCAACAAAAATAAAGTGACGTTGAATTTAAAAGAGGGTGCCAAACCAAAATTCTTTAGGCCGCGTAAGTTACCTTTTTCATTAAAAGATAAAGTCGAAAATGAGCTTAGGAAATTAGTAGCCTTAAATATTTTAGAACCTATTTCATATAGTGAATGGGGTACTCCCATTGTACCCATATTAAAAAAAAGATGGCTCAGTAAGAATTTGTGGTGATTACAAAATCACATTAAATCCTGAGTTGCTAGTTCCACAACATCCGCCTCCAAAATTAGAAGAGATACTGTCTGAAATTGATGGATCTACTGTGTTTTCGAAAATCGACCTAGCCACGGCCTATCAGCAACTCGTTCTTCACGAAGATTCAAGGGAGTTCACGACTATTTCAACTACAATAGGGTTATTTACATATACTAGAATGGTGTATGGTGTGGCTAGTGCACCGGCCGTTTTCCAAAAAACAATAGATAGTCTTTTGCTGGGCATTAAAGGGGTCAAAGTTTTTGTTGATGACATCCTTATATTTGGAAAAACTCGAGAGGAACATATAGAACGGCTGAAAATTGTGTTTTCTAAATTAAAAGATGCAGGGCTTAAAGTGTCTAGAGATAAGTGCGAGTTTTTAAAGACTTCAATTAATTATCTCGGACACATCATTGATCAAAATGGTCTACATAAAGATGAGAAGAAAATTGAAACCATTTTAAATTTGTCTGCACCAAAAAACATCTTAGAGCTTCAATCTTTTTTGGGCGTAGTAAATTTCTATAGACAGTTCATGCCAAATATGGCCACAGTTGCTTCAGCTCTATACGAACTGTTACCAGATAAGTTTGAATGGGGTACTAAACAACAAAAAGTTTTTTTGATGTAAAATCTAAATTATGTGAAAAAACGTGTTTAGCTCATTTTAATCCAAATGTAAAATTAAAATTAATCGTAGACTCAAGTCCAGTTGGCTTAGGTGCGGCATTAGTCCATGCTTACGAAAATGGTGTAGAAAGACCCATTTCATTTGCCTCAAAGAGGCTTACAGCTACTGAGATGAAATACTCGCAGTTAGAAAGAGAAGCCCTGGCAATAGTATACGGGATGAATAAATACCATCAATACCTTTTCGGCACCAAGTTCATACTGGTGACGGATAATAAACCCTTGGTGTCTATTTTTGGGGAAAAGAAAGGTATTCCAGCGCTGTCAGCAAACAGACTGCAGATATGCCTTGTTTTTGTCGGGCTACACATATAAAGTTCAATATATTAAATCAAAAGCAAACATTGCTGATTATTTCTCTAGAGCGGTGGAAAACGCTCTCCCGGAAGAAATTGAAGGTCGGCATGGTCTATGGGCAAACGACGTGTTTGTAAATTATTTGAGAGAAGGAAGCGGTTCAATTGTTAGGTTTGAAGATATTCAAAAGGAATCCTTCAATGATTTAATTTTGCAAAAGTACGTCAATACATTCAAAACGGTTGGCCAAATCAATGCTCTGATCCGAAATTATCTCCTTATTTTAACAAAAAGAACGAACTTTCTGTTGAATCAGATGCAATTTTTTGGGGTTATAGATTCGTTGTACCAGAGTCTTTAAGAAAAAATGTTTTAAATGAATTACACAAGTCTCATTTAGGAATAGTAAAAATGAAGGGGTTAGCAAGAGCTTATGTTTGGTGGCCTTCCATCGACAAACATTTAGAAGAGGTTTCAAACTCCTGCAATCAGTGTTTACCATTTAAAAATAGCCCACCAAAAAGCCCTTTAATAAGTTGGAACTGGCCAGAAAAACCATGGGAAAGGTTGCATCTAGACTACATGGGCCCAGTTTTTGGAAACTACTTTTTGATAATGGTTGATGCACACAACAAATGGTTGGAGTGCATAAATATGAATAACAACATCACCAGCTCTAAGACAATTGATCAGGTCAGGTCAATTTTTGCACGTTTTGGTTTACCAAAAACCATAGTGACCGACAACGGTAAATCATTTATATCAAACGAATTTGAAAATTTTCTAAGCCAAAACGGCATTACACATCTAACATCACCTGTAGGCCATCCTGCTTCAAATGGCCAAGCTGAAAATAGCGTCAAAATTGTAAAAACAGGGCTTAAAAAAGCATTACATTTGAAAGATACACAATGTAATTTTAACCAATTGTTAGACGCATTTTTGATGGATTATAGGAATTCTATTCATGGAATTACTGGATTTTCCCCAGCTCATTTAATTTTCAATAGGGATTTAAGAACAAGATTCGATTTACTTAACCCTTTTAAAAAAACAAAAAAATGTACTGAAAACGAATTAAAACAAAATGTTATTAAAATGCAAAATAACCAAACAAAAAATTATATCGGAAAAAAAGAAAGAAAATTGATAATTAATGACTCAGTTATGGTGAAAGATTTCACCGTGCCAGGAAAAGTTCAATGGACTATGGGAGGAATTATTGGTATTTTAGGTAAAAGGTACTATCTGGTTGAAATTGCTTCAAAAAATAATATTGTTTGGAAACGTCACATAAATCAAATTAGATTTAGCTTAAATAAAAATAACGATATCTACATTCCTCATACTTTAAACGATCCTTGTATAAAAGTACCGGTAATAAATACAGAATTTGTGAATGTTGAACGAAATGAAAATAATGTAAATGCAAATACGGCTGCTCCAAGTACAAGAGCTAGAAAAGATTGGTCAGCATACCAAATTAAAGATAGATATCCTATCAGATCGCATATTAATTCAAAAAATTAAATGATTATTGTTAGATTTAAGACTTTTTAAAAACTAAGTTATATTTTTATAATTTATCAATAGGGTAATTTTTATAACTGATGTAAATTTATATGAACAATTGAAATTTATAATTAAATGAATTATTATTGGATTTAATCGTTAATTTATGAATTACAATAACCTTTTAATTTTGTAATTTTTTTTTTAATTTTATATAATTATAAAATAAGCGAATTAGGGGGGAAGTTGTAGCGTATATAACGCATGATGGTAACTCTTTCGTTGGCACAAGAACTACATTGACCCTCGCTCATAAATGCAAGTGCTGGGCAACAACCAGTCGAAGTTAGACCATCAGTAAGACTAGGTACTTAATTCTAATTCGCTCCTTATACTTAATAATAAATATGAACTAAACAATCTGTTCTTATTATTTATGTGGATACACCACAAAATGGATACTGTCTTAACATTGATAACACATCCGTGTGCGAAGAGAATACCCTCAAAAAACTCCCCAAAAATTCTTGCATCTCCAGAATTTTTAAGGGTGGAAATGCGTTATGTAATTACAAAACAACGAACGAAGACATTGTTGAACTAGTTGGGGGAATACAATTTTCCTTACAAATTTTAATGAAACAATTTTAAATAAAGATTCCTCTATTCCCTTAGAAGGTACTTATCTGATTCAGCTGGACAATGAGGTGGTTAAAATTAAGGAGAAGACATACTATAGCAAGCTGGTTTCGTGTCCACAAGCGCTTCCTCCTGTCCTGGCGAATATAACAATACACAAGATTAAACCAAACCTGGAATACGTGCAAGATCTCAGCACCAAGAATATAGCGCTAATTAAAACCATAAAAAACAATCTTAATTCCTCTATCGTTACAGAAATCTTCTTGTTTCTAACAGTATTAGCTATCATCTTCCTACTCTGGAGAAAAATCTATGGGAAGGTCAACATACCTCAACTCCGCCTATCATTTCGTCAAACACCCATTCCAATACTGAGACAGGTTCGATGACGGAAGCTCAAGTTGCTGTCCTCATTCAACATGCGATCTGCGGGACGCAGATATTTGAGAGGGCGGCAGTTATCAAAGTCAGGCATTGACCTGACAAATAAAAGTGCACACACTGCACACGAGCGACGGAAACCAGCGATCGTTCCCACCGGGTAACTTGAGGCGAGCATATGCATGAGAACTGCATATCAGCAGAAAGAATATCAAATCGAAACTTTCAAATTGTAATTTAGATTTTAAGACAGACATTCTTGTTCATAACTGCAAATAGTGCGGTCCCACAATAAACGAATTATTATAAGGTTATTTGCTGTGTTTCATTGGGACCAGTGCATAGGTCCCTTAAAAATATATTTTTTTCATCGCGAGGATCTCAAATCCTTTACTTGGCTTTTAAATTTTTAAATGGCGTATTTTGTATGGACTTAACGTCATTTTAAGTGCTTTATGAAATCGAGAATAAAAATCCTTCAAAGCTGTTTGTATCAATGACTCAAGAAGTCTAATCTTATAGTGGCAAGTAGTCTACCTAGCTGATTTATTTCAGTAGTGTATGTATGCATGTACATTAGGATGGTCCTTATAAATGTTATTGTCTTATTTTGAATGACGCACCCCCCTTATATGTTCTAAACAAATAAAAAAAAATCTTGTGAAATGTTAGCTCATTATATAAACGTTAACACGGCCCCCAAGACGTATGAAGTTTTATATGGGAAATCCCATGTATTTTTGTAAATCCAAATTTGAAAAATCTTAACTTTGGTAATGATTGATAAAAAAAAAAATGGAATTTTGGAACACATGTAGTCACATGTAGTTTTGTCATATTTAGGAAAATTTACCAAAACAAAATTTACAATAGTTATTTCCCTACTTATAGCCATTAACAAAAATATTGTTTTTTATTTAATTTTAATTTTACTGAATGTTGTAAATTTTTTTTTAATACATTTTTTTTTAACATGACAATTTCTACATGTGTGCAAAGATTCAATTTTCTTTATCAACCATTACTAAAGTTATGAATTTTTAAAGTTGGATGTACAACAATACATGGGATTTCCCATATAAAACATCAGACATCTTGGGGGCCGGGTTAACGTTAATAAAATGAACTAAAATTGTACAGGACTTTTTTTTATTTATTTAGAACAAATAACGACAATGACCTTTATAAGGACCACCCTAATGTACCTACATATACAGATTATGTAATATTAAAAAACCTTAATATTCAGTCCTAGAATCCGACAAAATGTCAATCGTGATACTTGGAGGCATTTTTTCCCTTCAGATTTCGAAGCCACAACGCCTTGAATCGACAATCAAGACAGCATTAACGGTAATATAATAGAATATCAAAGAAACATAAAAACATGAGAAGAAGTTTTATTATAATCAACATTCTAAACTACGCACATAATGTGTACGAAGTCTAATCAAAACATTTAGAGGCATTTTCATCCCCATACCATGTAAGATTGCTCTAATACCAAGCGATACTGAAATGCAAAAAAAACTAGTGGCACGGCACTAGTTAAGATACGAAAAAATTATTGTCTGCACATTGGAATGGGAATAGTGTGTTCACTATCGCATATTACATCCCAAGAGGAGAAATCATGTAGTTTCATTAGGGGATGTACACAAACGAATGCTACCCAGATGGGACTCAAACAGTTAGCAGTTAAACACTACATCCGATGACGTCTGTGAAGTTGACAGGGCAACTTTCACCCAGAGTGACGGGACTAACGCAGCATTTTGCAGTTTTTTTGTATTTATTTTGCATTTCTATTCCCGATTTTGCAGTTCACCAAATAGTAGATGTAATTGAGTGACCTGCTAACTTTACAGCCAAGTTAGCAGCTCACATAGTGTAGTATCTCGAGTGCCTAGCCTGCTAGAGACTTGAAGTAAGGCTCCAAATTTGCAGTTTAATTTGCATTTCAAGAAATTACAAGTCCAAATTTTGAAGTCCGTTATTTGAAAAAAATTCCATACTTGTTGCTGAATTCACAGTAAAGTTAGCGGGTCAGAGGGTATCTCGTCGAGAACTAAGCATGCTTGAGACTTGAAGTAGGGCTCCAAATTTGCGGTTTATTTTTACTGGCAGGCTAACTTCACAGTAAAGTAGAAGTAGAAGAAGCATGCAAGGAATTTGCATTAAGGCTCCAAATTTGCAGTTTATTTTGCATTGCAAGAAAATCTAAGGTCCAAATTTTGAAGTCCTTATTTAATGAAATTTGACTTCAATATGAAATTAGCAAGTCAAATTGTGTAACTCGAGAAATAAGCATGCTAGGAATTTAATAAAAATTGACTTCAATATGAAATTAGCAGGCCAAATTGTGTAACTCGAGAACTAAGCATGCTAGGAATTTGCAGTTAAGCTCCAAATTTGCAGTTTATTTTGCATTTCAAGAAATTTTACGTCCAAATGTTGAAGTCCTTTGTTCAATAAAAATACTTCACTGTGAAGTTAGCAGGGCAGTATGAATTTTTATCTAATAAAGGACTTCAAAATTTAGAACTATAATTTCTGGAAATTTAAAATAAACTGCAAATTTGGAGCCTTACTTCAAGTCTCTAACATGCTTGGTTCTCGAGATACACTCCGACCTGCTAACATCACTGTGAAGTTAGCAGGGCAGTATCAAATTTTTATCAAATAAAGGACTTCAAAAGTCGGACCTAAAATTTCTTGAAATGCAAAATAAACTGCAAATTTGGAGCCTTAATGCAAAGTCCTAGTATGATCAGTTCTCAAAATACACTACGTTATGACCTGCTTACTTCACTGTAAAGTAAGCAGGGCAGTATGAATTTTTTTGTTTTAGCCACCACCACTGTTACCAAAAGCACCTCTATCTTCCTCAAACCTCAACGAATTTTAGGAGAGCTTCCACCTCCAATTTTCCCTCATAAAATAACTACTTTTTCCACAGAAAGTGCAAGTTTTTTTTTAGTTATCTAGTTTATCCACTCCTCATTTTTTAGTACTAGGTATCTAATTCAAGTTATGTACCTAGTTCTTGCATTCACGTGGCGATATATCGTTACCATTCATGTGGCGTCATTTGTATCTGTCCATCACATTACTAGCAAACTATTACTAGCAAACTATTATAACTATTTGCATACGAGAGTGTTTAGGAAGCTGAAAAAATTGAATAAAAGTTACTTTTTTGCAAGATTACCTTACACAAAAAAACAAAAAATAAACCACGGTTGGTCGGCTCTGGCTGAAATGCAACGTCAGTTGTATTTTTTATATTTTTTCCATTTTCTCATGGTAGGTAATAATCTTATTTGTCATTCGTCGATGCACGCTTTTCTGTTTGATTTCATTTTTCCCATCTTATGTATTGTAGTTATAATAATTATACAACAAAAATTACCGTCTCATATTATGAAGTAATAAAAATAATCTTTTTGTATGTTTTCTTGTTAAAGTACCTGAAGCTGGTTTGCTATTCTCTTTGAGTTTTATTTTCTGTACCGTATACAACAAAATATAGTTTTGTTGCAAAAACAATAAAGAGCCAACCATGCATTTGAAAACACTCAGATTACTGTGTGTGTGTTTTAATTGTTTTACTAGATTTCTGATGAGTTTTATTTAGCTTTTATTTTGGACACAAAAATAGGACGAAAATGTGTGAAATTGAAATGAAACTTTTGCAAGTAAATGGCCGCAGTTTTAGTTCAATAAAAACAATTAAAAATCTTCATGGATTAAAGCCAATAAAATCAGTTTCTTCTGAAAATCAATTTTTGTGTTGGAAACTGGTCTGGTGAATACGGTGGTTGATTTATGGCATATATAACTTCGAAAAATATACATATGTACCTAATTGTAATTATTTTATGTTCATCATTTAAAAAAGTGATTTTAAAGCTTCAATAAACAAAAATTAAAACCGCAACGGATTTCTTGACGTATATTAACCCCCGAATTCAATTGCACTACACATAATATGTACAGTAAACGTCGTTTAAGAACCAACCACCTAAATGGAAATGCATTGCATAACCCTGCACAATAATGTCTATTTTTGGAGATCCACCCTTATAAAGAAAAATAAAATGCTTGCTCTTGTTGTTCAAGGTTATAATGTGGGTAAGTAATTGAATTGTTTCAATCCACTGTGCCAACAAAAAATCTTTCCTTTCCTTTTATTCCTTCTTACTAGTGCCGTGCATTGCATTTAAAAGACCTGCGGTCTTACAGGCATATAGTTAAAATTATTATTGTTGCACAAGAGTTAAAAAGTACACAAGTACTAAAAAATGAAAGAAATTCGCAGGCTATAGCTTGATATACAGGGGACGTACAAAATCACAGGGAAACGACAATCGGAATGGCAAAACTCACTTATTGGATTTGTAATTTAAAGTTTGTTCAAAACCTCGTTTTTTAAAAAACAAAGCAAATAGGTTCTATATATATGTATATTAGACCAAGCTATATATTAGATCAAGCTAAAACGTTTGAACCAATGATTTTACATTTTATGTACTTCTCGTTTAAACAACGTACCTGCTTACTTTCATAAGCATTGACCTGAAATTATCCCCTTTTAAGTAGCCGCTTCAAACATAATGTAGATGGATTCTAAACAAAAATTGCGGTCTCTATATGGCTAATTGATGTGTGTGATAAGTACCTACATTTTAGTTAAGCTGCACAACCCGGACTGAACAGATACTCGCTAAAATAGCTGTGGAACTTTTTTGGGTTTTACTGTACGTCCAAAATAAACCTTTAATTCAGGAAAACTCTTGAATATCTACACACAAATACATAGATGTTTCCTTCTTTTATAATTCGACGACATTTCATCGCAAAAGTAGGCTTATATTTTTGTGTATTTTGGTTGATGGATACATAAGTATAACAGTAACAGAATGACCACAAACTCTGTCCGAGAATAGACTGAGATAAATGTGGTTTTCTTTGAATCAGACGTGCTGCCATCTGATTATTTTGTTGCGCCACTTCTCACAATGCATTTTCTCATTAAGTGATGGAGAGAAGAGGGTGGTGTTACCACCATGAATTCTACACAGAACAGATACAACACACAAACGAGTTTCGATATCCAAATACATAGGTAGGTCAGGGCTGGATATTATAATGTTGCTTATGAGAGCAAAAATCACCGAGATACCGTGGAGTAATACACTTCCAACGCCACTAATAAATCGTGTAGTACAGTTATGAAGCTAACATATTTATAAACGAGAAGAAAGCCGTTGTAAACATTTCATAAGATAAATTAGGTAGGTACCTGCGTAAGTTCTTACCATCCATTAGTGAAAGTAAAAACTCTGTCGCCCGAGACAGTTTAAATTGCAAATCCGTTACTGTAAAGGGCCTTCTTCGCTTACAAAAAGGGTCGAGAAGTAGTTGCAATACTATGAGATGACGTCTGGAAAAAAATTGAAAGAATGTGGTTATCTCATATAAAATGTATCGCTTATCGTGGATCGAAGCAAGTCGCAGTGGGAATAATTTTCCCAAGCACTACCTCTGTAACCTGACCCTAATGCAAATGATCTATTTATTAAGGATTATTTTTAAAAACATTATTTTGTCTAATATTCAACTTCCTTTGCGTTCCCATATGAAACGACCTTTCTATGACAGAGCACAAGTATTATTTTTATTTGGAGGACGACGGAAATTGACATCTGTAGTACAACCACCTGTGTATACCTATGTTCTTTTTGTATTTATTTTATTTGTAGGGTCGCGTCGGCCATGCTCTGATGTGTGCATAGTCAAACCAAAAACGTCATCAACCAGTTGTTTTTGAAGGCGAGGGCAACGAAATCATTGGAATGCTATTTTAAGTATTTTGTTTCATTCAAGTTGTTTTTTATTTTACATGTAGACAGACAGCCGTTGGTGGTGCGGTATTGAAATAATTTCCAACTGTACATCGTCTTCCGTTGTGATGAACAAGCGTTTTCAAAGAAATATAGTCAAAGCTCTCAATACCATTATGTTCATTAACAAAATTAAATGCAATAAAAGTGAATGTACTCGCGCGCTGTTGGAGAATAGAGACCAATACACATTTTTTGTTATCGTCGAGTTTGTTTTTTGTTTTGTTCACCTATTGGGGTTTTTCTTTTCGTTTAGTTTCTCCAGGCGTCTGAATTAAGATTGACTGATGGTTACCATACTTGGAAATATTGATAGAATTGCTATTTTTTTTGTTTAAATGTGTAGAATTTTGGAAATGAATATTATAAAAAGTAGACAACCGTATTATGGTAATTTAATTAGTTCAAATTTGATTAAATTCCTTCTAAATCTAAAAATATGGTTTTTGAATATTTTTGAATTGAAGAAAGATTTTTAGAAGCTTCCGTAGAAAGAATTTGGACGAAATCAGTTCAGCGGTTCCTCAAAATAATTTATTTTCAAATAGGTATAGGTAATAAAGGCTTTCAACTCCATCTTATCTGAAAATGTTTGACCAGAAAATCATTTTTATTATGTGGACAAGGTTGACTAACATTATTAAAAACCTATCTACCTAACTATTATTTTTATTTTTTTAATTTAATATAAGCTTTGATAGTTATTTCTCAAAATATCCTTTTTTGAAAAGCTCTGGGTGACAAAGAACAAATAACTGACGAACAAAAAGTAAACAATGGTCGCAACAAAATAATACATACAATTTCATGGCCACTTTATGGCCAAGTCAAGTTGGTATAACCCAGAAACATGAAGATACGAGCATATGTAAACGGTAGGTATACGGTTCATTTTAAATTCAAGCAAAAAAATAAAAAAATAAATCGGGTGGCACAACGGCTCATGAAGAACCAGGGCCTAGTGACTAACAACTCGCAACCATTCCTGTGTGTGCCTATCGACAGGAATGGAAGGGACCTACAATTTTATGCCGAATCTGAACGGTTAGACGAGAAGCACTTATTCGTGACAAGTCATAATCTTGGAGGATTTGTCAATTCCTCGCAAGAGGCAGTAGCCCTGAAAAAAGAACTTTTTAGTTTTTAGGTGGACGAGGCTGGTAAGTGAACCCAGACCTCCAGCGTGACAGTCGAACGCACTAACCATTCAAGCAAGTCCACGCCAAAACACCTGTGTAACGCGATTAAAGATAAGAGCATTAAAATAAAGACGCGTTATAAATATGCCTGCTGATAAAAATAAGGCAAAAATATTTTAAACAAAAAAACGTACATAGTTAGCAAACAAAAATTAACGAAATCACGAAGAAAAATGAAGATGGCAACACTTAATGCACAAACTGTTATTTACTATGCATACATATTTCTTTGATATGTTTTAAAGTATATAATTCTAGTTTCTAATTCGTTTAAAAGCATTTTTGCATCGCATCCGCTAGGGTCGCCAACTCTTAAGGGGGCAAAGTGATAAAAAAAGCGTTCTTCTATCAAAACATCGTTATCACTATTTGGTGATTTACTTTCCGCCCCTTTTTTTATATAAAACAACTTTGTTACTTACTCGTATTTTGAATGAAGAAAGCAAAAATATAAATTCAAAGCATGTTTTGATTTATTTTGCCAAGATCTTTATAACTAAAAATTTTGTTTGTAATGTAAACAAAATATAACACGAATCCTACACCAGAGATTAAAAACAAGAGCGACAGAAATAAGGGGTGCATCTATACATATAGATATAGATATAACGCTCTAACTAATCATTGATTGCTTAAGTGTCAAATCAAAACCTAATCTGGAACAAGTGCCAGCAAAGCTTCCCATGTAAATGGTTATTTTTGAAAGCGATTTTGACACCTTAGGTTTAAAAGATTTAATAATGTGATGGCTGGAATTTTGAAATGAGAAACAGTTTTTTAAGACAATAGGCGTGTTTTACAAACTGAGCGCTCTATGAGCGCTCAATGTCAGATTAACGGAGGCAGAATCATTTGGTGGGAGAACATTCTCCGCTCTCTTTCAAAAAAAAAAACATGTGTTATTATTCTCATACAAGTTTGGAAATTAAATTTTAATTTTTCTTTAAATACTTAATTGTTAAAGCAAAAAACTTATTGAAATTAATGAAAATGATTATATATGAATGGTTTTTTTATAATACAAATTCTATATACTACTGAAATACATCAGCAAAGTAGAAGACTTAGATTATTTAATTGGACTTGTTGAAATAGCTTTTAACAGCCTTTAGTCCTTACAATTTGGCGTTTCGTCCCGGCGTTCTCACTTGGACTCTTCAGTTAACAGTGAGGGCCTTGCCAAGACGCAATTTTTATTAAGTTCAGTCCACCTTACATCAATTTTACAGCGAAAATCAATTGTGAACTACCTATAATCAAGAATTTTTAGAAATTTTGTTACCCGCGGCCTGGCATTGTTTACATATGAAACAAGTAGAAGACTAAGCAAGTTGCGTCTTGACAAGGCCCTCACTATCAACTGAAGAGACCAAGTGAAAACGCCGGGACGAAACGCCGATTTTTAAGGACTAAAAGCCGTTAAAAGCTATTTTGAATCGAAAATGATTATAGGTAATTCAATTAGTTTGAGTTTTCACCAACATTCCGTCTTTATTTTGTATTTTTTTACCACTTTCTTATTTGCACATCCTCAAAAAATTATAACAAGCAGTCAAACAAACAGCTGATTTGACTAAGAAAAAAAAAATGAGTAGTGAATCCAGGAAATGTTTGGGTCAGAAATCTCCGCAAAAAATCTCAGTGCTGAAGTGAGATTTTTTTTCTCACTTAAAAAATCTCTGAGCGCTCGGAGCGCTCAGTTGATGGTACACGGCTAATGGGATCCATCAATGGGGCTTTTGTCTACCTAATGTTTTTATACGGTGACAAAATTCTTGTAGCGTTATCTAATCGTCACTTCGTGTCTCCTCAAGCCCGGTAGGTATAATTGATATGACTTATTTGTGTGGGGAGGAAATACTTATTTTAAATTTACATAGGTAGGTAGATTGAAGTGAACTGTTTACTTTTTATTATGTTACAGTCGAATTGATTGTTTAAAGAAAGGTTTTCTGCCCGGCACACGCGCGTATGTTGTATGTATATTTATTACTCAGCTGAACAAATATGACTCTTACATAGCAATTGAATCTAGGTAGGTAGGAAACATTTTAACAGTTGTTTTAGCATTAGCTGTCCCCTGCTGTTTTTGCATAGGAATAACAACAAAGCTATCTGGGATGCTTGAAATTGATTGCATGCCCAATCTTTGTCAACTGTCATGCCTGATTTCACTTTCACGGATTTATTTTTCCGCCTCTCAAAATTTGACATAGTTGTAGCGTTTTGCCTAACTAAAGTATGGGAACAGACCTAATCTAAATCGAATTTTCAACAGTCTAGCTGAAGAACTTAAAAGTGAACATCGAAGTCAATCATTTAAACAAAGATTATATATACCTACCTATAATGTAATTGTAAATATGTTAATGTATAAAAGTGTTAAAAAATATTATATTTCAAATTAGTTTAGCCGACATAAAAGGTACACATGTTATAATTTTTTTTAAATATTTTGTTTTGTTCTTTCTAAACTAATAAATAAAAAGATTTTTAGTAGAATTTAATAGCTAAAAAAATAAATACTACTACGAATTTATCATTGTATTTCCCGACAGCAAACAAAACCAGGTAAGTTATGTATGCGCTCTTTCGTGTATGCTTTTTTTTTGTTGCAACCTGACAGAAATAGCCTGAGAGTAAAAAATGTACTAGAAATTTGTAGAAGATTTGTCAATTTTTTTTCACTAAATCACATTTTTTGAATGAATTTTTTTAAGATGTTGCAAAAATTTTAACACAGCAATTTAGATTATAGACTTCTACCTTAAATTCAAATATCATTTGTTATAAACTTATAAGTATTACTGAAGTTTGAAACTTCAGAAGTTGGCTAAATGGACCTTTTTTGTGATTTATTTTATTAAATTGCCCCTACTTTTTTTCATGTTAGACTTACAAAGACAAAATCACTCAAATATTTGTAGAAGAAGGTAACACCTATAAATGTGCATCATTAGTTTTTCGAAATTTATAAATTTTGTACTAACTTTTAGCAATTTTCTATGTAAATACACTCAAAAGGTATGAATTTTTCGCTTTATAGAAAATTCTTTCTATTTTAACAATTTATTTTGTCATGCAAATTACATAATTTTAATTTTTTATAATTTTCTATGTCTCATAATCTTTCATTTGATACCTCATTCATAAATATCCAAATAGTATTGCCCAAGTTATGGCTATTTACAGGTATCTTACGTATATTTTTCGAAAGAGAAAGAATTTTATCGACCAATAGACTGGATTTTTGCAAACATTTTCTTTCAATTATGTTTAAAAATCCATATTAAAGCATATGGTTATCATAGAAATATGTTTTATATACCAAAATAACTGTTAATTGGTACAGATTATTACAAAATTTAAATTTTGATAATCGGTTGCATAAAAAGTTATAATATTGACTATTTAGCCAAAATAATGCTATTTTATCTGTTTAAGCGTATTAGTCTTTAAAATTGTATGGACATCTATTAATGTTTTGTATGTATTTAAATAGTGAGATAATGACCTTTCCATGGACATCTAAATTTTGAAATTCGGATAAGTACTTTCCGATTTATAGCCAATTTTATGCAGACAAATTGACAATTTTAAAATTTTTTCTGGATTCCTCTGTAAAAATATTTCTATTGTAAAATTTTAATATTTGAATTTATTTTGAAGCTTGTGAGCAACGCACAGTTATGATTTATATATCAAAATGTTTATTCGACTGTTTTATGGGCGTGGTGAAAATATAAAAATAAAAGTCGTTGAAAAAGCATGATCTATTTTGCATTTTTTTGGGTGAATAAATCAATAAAACTAATTTTAGAGTGGCTTTTGTTAAAATAGTCACTTAACATTTAGTACCAATATTTTAGAAGAGTATTAGAGCAATTGGTATGTTGTGTTTTTTTTTTCAAGATTTATCAATTTTTTATTAACTTTTGCATTTAAAGTACCAAAAATCAAATTGATTTTTCAGTAAATCACATTGTTAGTATACAGGTATCTTACGTATATTTTTCGAAAGAGAAAGAATTTTATCGACCAATAGACTGGATTTTTGCAAACATTTTCTTTCAATTATGTTTAAAAATCCATATTAAAGCATATGGTTATCATAGAAATATGTTTTATATACCAAAATAACTGTTAATTGGTACAGATTATTACAAAATTTAAATTTTGATAATCGGTTGCATAAAAAGTTATAATATTGACTATTTAGCCAAAATAATGCTATTTTATCTGTTTAAGCATATTAGTCTTTAAAATTGTATGGACATCTATTAATGTTTTGTATGTATTTAAATAGTAAGATAATGACCTTTCCATGGACATCTGAATTCGGATAAGTACTTTCCGATTTATAGCCAATTTTATGCAGACAAATTGACAATTTTAAAATTTTTTCTGGATTCATTTCATTTTCATTTTCATTTTCATTTTATTGTGTGGCAAATGTACACAAGATACTTAATCCTAAATTGTACAGTATTTTTGGAAGAGCCTAGATAAGAAATAGACATATATGTTTAAAAACATAAAAAAAGTTACATATTTCAATTTGATTTTTTTTGTTACAGTAAGTTATTAAATAATAAAATTTCAAATATATATTCCATTTTATACTTTAATCATTGATGCAATTTTAATTTAGTTTGCATTTCGCCAACCTTCTTTAAAACTAATGACAAATTTAAGCTACAAATAAATCCAACTACAACTTTGGAACTACACATTTATTTGAGGACTAATACGATCCTTGAACATTGATACAGTAGGTAACGCCTGAACGTTAGATGGAAGTGAATTCCACAGTTTTACCATCTGAACAGGAAAAGAATTCTCCATTACTGATCGGTTCCATCGAGGAAGTAAGAAGTTTTTATTTCTTAAGGACGATGTGCGGTGAAAGAACTGATATAGATAAGATGGTTTTTTTAACAAGACTAACTTAAAAAAAAATATAAGTGATCTATATTCCACATATTCATCCAATGAACAACCAATCAATTGCAATTTGAATTGTGAAACATGACTAAACCTCGGCAGTCCAAAAACGTACCGGACACAATCATTAAAAGCAACATTCATTCATGTCTCTCAACTTAGCAGAGCAAAGTCAGCAGAACAAAAAAAAATTGATGGTCTTACAAGGTGCTTATTAAGCGCTAATTAAGTACCCAAAAATTAAATTAAGTGTTCCAGTACTTTTGGAAATAATGCATGTTCTGCTAACTTGATTTCAAGTTAGCAGACCAATTCTTTAATCTTTCCGCTAGAAAAATTTGGTGAATACTATGTTAACGAGCTACTTAAGTGCTCTACGAATCCAAAAAAAAAATTCGAAAAAAATTGTTTTTTCTACAAAAAAAAAATATTTTAATAATTTTGAAAAAAAAATATTATAATTTTTATTTCAACTTTTTTTCATCCAATTTTTTTTGATTAATTTTGTACTCGTATAGTAAAATTAGGTGCTCGACCTTTCCCAATGATTTTCCGCCATCTGATGTGAAAAAAAAAAATTATTTCATTTCCCATACATAACCTGCTCTGCTAACTTAAAATCGAGTTTTCCCGGAAAATTCAACATTTTTTCATCAAATTTTTTTTGATTTATTTTGCACTCGTATAGTAAAATTAGGTGCTCGACCTTTCCCAAGGATTTTCCGCCATCTGATGTGAAAAAAAAATTATTTCATTTCCCATACATAACCTGCTCTGCTAACTTAAAATCGAGTTTTCCCGGAAAATTCAACATTTTTTCATCAAATTTTTTTTGATTTATTTTGCACTCGTATAGTTAAATTAGGTGCTCGACCTTTCCCAAGGATTTTCCGCCATCTGATGTGAAAAAAAAAATTATTTCATTTCCCATACATAACCTGCTCTGCTAACTTAAAATCGAGTTTTCCCGGAAAATTCAACATTTTTTCATCAAATTTTTTTTGATTTATTTTGCACTCGTATAGTAAAATTAGGTGCTCGACCTTTCCCAAGGATTTTCCGCGATCTGATGTGAAAAAAAAAAATTATTTAATTTCCCATACATAACCTGCTCTGCTAACTTAAAATCGAGTTTTCCCGGAAAATTCAACATTTTTTCATCAAATTTTTTTTGATTTATTTTGCACTCGTATAGTTAAATTAGGTGCTCGACCTTTCCCAAGGATTTTCCGCCATCTGATGTGAAAAAAAAAATTATTTCATTTCCCATACATAACCTACTCTGCTAACTTAAAATCGAGTTTTCCCGGAAAATTCAACATTTTTTCATCAAATTTTTTTTGATTTATTTTGCACTCGTATAGTAAAATTAGGTGCTCGACCTTTCCCAAGGATTTTCCGCCATCTGATGTGAAAAAAAAATTATTTCATTTCCCATACATAACCTGCTCTGCTAACTTAAAATCGAGTTTTCCCGGAAAATTCAACATTTTTTCATCAAATTTTTTTTGATTTATTTTGCACTCGTATAGTTAAATTAGGTGCTCGACCTTTCCCAAGGATTTTCCGCCATCTGATGTGAAAAAAAAAATTATTTCATTTCCCATACATAACCTGCTCTGCTAAATTAAAATCGAGTTTTCCCGGAAAATTCAACATTTTTTCATCAAATTTTTTTTGATTTATTTTGCACTCGTATAGTAAAATTAGGTGCTCGACCTTTCCCAAGGATTTTCCGCGATCTGATGTGAAAAAAAAATTATTTCATTTCCCATACATAACCTGCTCTGCTAACTTAAAATCGAGTTTTCCCGGAAAATTCAACATTTTTTCATCAATTTTTTTTGATTTATTTTGCACTCGTATAGTAAAATTAGATGCTCGACCTTTCCCAAGGATTTTCCGCCATCTGATGTGAAAAAAAAATTATTTCATTTCCCATACATAACCTGCTCTGCTAACTTAAAATCGAGTTTTCCCGGAAAATTCAACATTTTTTCATCAAATTTTTTTTGATTTATTTTGCACTCGTATAGTAAAATTAGGTGCTCGACCTTTCCCAAGGATTTTCCGCCATCTGATGTGAAAAAAAAATTATTTCATTTCCCATACATAACCTGCTCTGCTAACTTAAAATCGAGTTTTCCCGGAAAATTCAACATTTTTTCATCAAATTTTTTTTGATTTATTTTGCACTCGTATAGTTAAATTAGGTGCTCGACCTTTCCCAAGGATTTTCCGCCATCTGATGTGAAAAAAAAAATTATTTCATTTCCCATACATAACCTGCTCTGCTAACTTAAAATCGAGTTTTCCCGGAAAATTCAACATTTTTTCATCAAATTTTTTTTGATTTATTTTGCACTCGTATAGTAAAATTAGGTGCTCGACCTTTCCCAAGGATTTTCCGCGATCTGATGTGAAAAAAAAAATTATTTAATTTCCCATACATAACCTGCTCTGCTAACTTAAAATCGAGTTTTCCCGGAAAATTCAACATTTTTTCATCAAATTTTTTTTGATTTATTTTGCACTCGTATAGTAAAATTAGGTGCTTGACCTTTCCCAATGATTTTCCGCCATCTGATGTGAAAAAAAAAAATTATTTAATTTCCCATACATAACCTGCTCTGCTAACTTAAAATCGAGTTTTCCCGGAAAATTCAACATTTTTTCATCAAATTTTTTTTGATTTATTTTGCACTCGTATAGTAAAATTAGGTGCTCGACCTTTCCCAAGGATTTTCCGCGATCTGATGTGAAAAAAAAATTATTTCATTTCCCATACATAACCTGCTCTGCTAACTTAAAATCGCGTTTTCCCGGAAAATTCAACATTTTTTCATCAAATTTTTTTTGATTTATTTTGCACTCGTATAGTAAAATTAGATGCTCGACCTTTCCCAAGGATTTTCCGCCATCTGATGTGAAAAAAAAATTATTTCATTTCCCATACATAACCTGCTCTGCTAACTTAAAATCGAGTTTTCCCGGAAAATTCAACATTTTTTCATCAAATTTTTTTTGATTTATTTTGCACTCGTATAGTAAAATTAGGTGCTCGACCTTTCCCAAGGATTTTCCGCCATCTGATGTGAAAAAAAAATTATTTCATTTCCCATACATAACCTGCTCTGCTAACTTAAAATCGAGTTTTCCCGGAAAATTCAACATTTTTTCATCAAATTTTTTTTGATTTATTTTGCACTCGTATAGTAAAATTAGGTGCTCGACCTTTCCCAAGGATTTTCCGCCATCTGATGTGAAAAAAAAATTATTTCATTTCCCATACATAACCTGCTCTGCTAACTTAAAATCGAGTTTTCCCGGAAAATTCAACATTTTTTCATCAAATTTTTTTTGATTTATTTTGCACTCGTATAGTTAAATTAGGTGCTCGACCTTTCCCAAGGATTTTCCGCCATCTGATGTGAAAAAAAAATTATTTCATTTCCCATACATAACCTGCTCTGCTAACTTAAAATCGAGTTTTCCCGGAAAATTCAACATTTTTTCATCAAATTTTTTTTGATTTATTTTGCACTCGTATAGTAAAATTAGGTGCTCGACCTTTCCCAAGGATTTTCCGCGATCTGATGTGAAAAAAAAAATTATTTAATTTCCCATACATAACCTGCTCTGCTAACTTAAAATCGAGTTTTCCCGGAAAATTCAACATTTTTTATCAAATTTTTTTTGATTTATTTTGCACTCGTATAGTAAAATTAGGTGCTCGACCTTTCCCAAGGATTTTCCGCGATCTGATGTGAAAAAAAAATTATTTCATTTCCCATACATAACCTGCTCTGCTAACTTAAAATCGAGTTTTCCCGGAAAATTCAACATTTTTTCATCAAATTTTTTTTGATTTATTTTGCACTCGTATAGTAAAATTAGGTGCTCGACCTTTCCCAAGGATTTTCCGCCATCTGATGTGAAAAAAAAAATTATTTCATTTCAAATACATAACCTGCTCTGCTAACTTAAAATCGAGTTTTCCCGGAAAATTCAACATTTTTTCATCAAATTTTTTTTGATTTATTTTGCACTCGTATAGTAAAATTAGGTGCTCGACCTTTCCCAAGGATTTTCCGCCATCTGATGTGAAAAAAAAAATTATTTCATTTCAAATACATAACCTGCTCTGCTAACTTAAAATCGAGTTTTCCCGGAAAATTCAACATTTTTTCATCAATTTTTTTTTGATTTATTTTGCACTCATATAGTAAAATAAGGTGCTCGACCTTTCCCAAGGATTTTCCGCCATCTGATGTGAAAAAAAAATTATTTCATTTCCCATACATAACCTGCTCTGCTAACTTAAAATCGAGTTTTCCCGGAAAATTCAACATTTTTTCATCAAATTTTTTTTGATTTATTTTGCACTCGTATAGTTAAATTAGGTGCTCGACCTTTCCCAAGGATTTTCCGCGATCTGATGTGAAAAAAAAATTATTTCATTTCCCATACATAACCTGCTCTGCTAACTTAAAATCGAGTTTTCCCGGAAAATTCAACATTTTTTCATCAAATTTTTTTTTGATTTATTTTGCACTCGTATAGTAAAATTAGGTGCTCGACCTTTCCCAAGGATTTTCCGCGATCTGATGTGAAAAAAAATTATTTCATTTCCCATACATAACCTGCTCTGCTAACTTAAAATCGAGTTTTCCCGGAAAATTCAACATTTTTTCATCAATTTTTTTTTTGATTTATTTTGCACTCGTATAGTAAAATTAGGTGCTCGAGCTTTCCTTAGGATTTTCCGCGATCTGATGTGAAAAAAAAATTATTTCATTTCCCATACATAACCTGCTCTGCTAACTTAAAATCGAGTTTTCCCGGAAAATTCAACATTTTTTCATCAATTTTTTTTTTGATTTATTTTGCACTCGTATAGTAAAATTAGGTGCCCGACCTTTCCCAAGGATTTTCCGCGATCTGATGTGAAAAAAATTATTTCATTTCCCATACATAACCTGCTCTGCTAACTTAAAATCGAGTTATCCCGGAAAATTCAACTTTTTTTCATCCAATTTTTTTTGATTAATTTTGTACACGTATAGTAAAATTAGGTGCTCGACCTTTCCCAAGAATTTTCCGCGATCTGATGTGAAAAAAAATCATTTCATTTTCCATACATTACCTGCTCTGCCAACTTAAAATCGAGTTTTCCTGGAAAATTCAACTTTTTTGCATCCGAATTTTTTTGATTAATTTTGAACTCGTACAGTTAAATTTAATGCTCCTCCTTTCCCAAGGATTTATCGCGATCTGATGTGAAAAAAAAATTATTTGATTTCCCATACATTACCTGCTCTGCCAACTTAAAATCGAGTTTTCCTGGAAAATTCAACTTTTTTGCATCCGATTTTTTTTGATTAATTTTGTACTCGTACAGTTAAATTTAATGCTCCCCCTTTCCCAAGGATTTATCGCGATCTGATGTGAAAAAAAAATTATTTAATTTCCCCTGCATTACATATACCTACTAAATTCAAACCAATTTTCGTCGGACCTAACTAATTAAAAACAAAAAAATATTTTTAAAATAATTTAAATGGACACTACCTTCAATAATAATAAGAGGAAGAGGAAGTACCTACCTATCTGCCTATACTTATTTACCTAGGTAGGTAGATATACCTATACAAAATTGTTCAAGTCCCATATTCATGAAAATTTAGGTTGTCCCTGCCACGAACATAATTTTAATAACTATAGGTATTTGATTAATTTTCTCCCAGCTAAAAAATCTCTAGGGTAGTCAGAAAAGAACCGATTCATACGTACCTACAACATACCTAATATACCTAGTCCCCAATGTCAAAAACTAACAGACACCAACATCTCAAATTAATCCCCTTTTTATATATGTGAAAAGAGAGAAAGGGAATCTACTCTTCTCTTTTCTACACATGCAATATCGTAAAAAAGACTAAGCAAAACGACCATGATGAAGCAAAAGGCACAAAAATTACCCCTCCAAGCATTGTTATATGTTTTGGTATTGAAAACGTTATACCTATACCTACAATCTAAGTGTATTTCAATGAAATCCGTTTTTACGGTTTTAGCTGTGTAGATAAGAGAATGGAATCTACCCATCTCTTTTTTACACATTGAATATCGTAAAAATTCCTTTTTGCCCAAATACAATTTCGACATGCACTAAAAGATTAAGGTACCTACAGTACATGACGCTTATAAGAAACTCATAAATTGCACAATATTTAATTCTTATAAGCGAGTATAATAGAAGTTTCTTATACCTACGGGTAAAAGAAACAAGTTTCTTGTAGTACCTACGAGTACATACAAAAAAAAAATAATAATAATTTAGGTAGACCGTTAAAATAAAATGTCTTTTGAAAATAAATTAATAAATAAATTCAGTTTATTAAACAAAAAACGAAAACAAAAATTTAATGTGCATTATTTCAAGGTATGTAATAGGTAGCTACCTACCTACTTTTTGTTCTTCAATGTTCACAGTAGGTACATCACATTGGCTCAATTTTCAACTACACAAATTAAAGGGGAAATTAATCTTATTAGACGAGGGAAGTGAAGAGTTAGGAATGAAAGAAGCAAAATGTTGATTGTTTCAAACCGAATAAAAAATTTGAATTAGGTACTAACGCATACAAAGTTATTTGTTTCAAGGCATAGGTATACATATGGGGGACCTATAATAAACACATCTGTTGTCATGAAAAACTGAAAGCCCTAAAGAAAATTATTTGTTTTTTCTTTTTTTTTGATTCTCCAACTGAAAAGAACTATACTATAAGAGGGTAATTTTGATTTTTCCGACGAAAATTGGTTTGAATTTAGTAGGTATGTACTGCAGGGGAAATTAAATAATTTTTTTTTTCACATCAGATCGCGATAAATCCTTGGGAAAGGGGGAGCATTAAATTTAACTGTACGAGTACAAAATTAATCAAAAAAGTCGGATGCCAAAAAGTTGCAATTTTCCAGGAAAACTCGATTTTAAGTTGGCAGAGCAGGTAATGTATGGGAAATTAAATAATTTTTTATTCACATCAGATCGCGGAAAATCCTTGGGAAAGGTCGAGCACCTAATTTTACTATACGAGTGCAAAATAAATAAAAAAAAAATTGATGAAAAAATGTTGAATTTTCCGGGAAAACTCGATTTTAAGTTAGCAGAGCAGGTTATGTATGGGAAATGAAATAATTTTTTTTTTACATCAGATCGCGGAAAATTCTTGGGAAAGGTCGAGCACCTAATTTTACTATACGTGTTCAAAATTAATCAAAAAAAATTGGTTGAAAAAAAGTTGAATTTTCCGGGAAAACTTGATTCTAAGTTAGCAGAGCAGGTTATGTATGGGAAATGAAATAATTTTTTTTTCACATCAGATCGCGGAAAATTCTTGGGAAAGATCGAGCACCTAATTTTACTATACGAGTGCAAAATAAATCAAAAAAAATTGGATGAAAAAATGTTGAATTTTCCGGGAAAACTCGATTTTAAGTTAGCAGACCAGGTTATGTATGGGAAATGAAATAATTTTTTTTCACATCAGACCGCGGAAAATCCTTGGGAAAGGTCGAGCACCTAATTTTACTATACGAGCGCAAAATAAATCAAAAAAAAGTTGGATGAAAAAATGTCGAATTTTCCGGGAAAACTCGATTTTAAGTTAGCAGAGCAGGTTATGTATGGGTAATGAAATAATTTTTTTTTTCACATGAGATCGCGGAAAATCCTTGGGAAAGGTCGTGCACCTAATTTTACTATACGAGTGCAAAATAAATCAAAAAAAAATTGGATGAAAAAATGTTGAATTTTCCGGGAAAACTCGATTTTAAGTTAGCAGAGCAGGTTATGTATGGGAAATGAAATATTTTTTTTTCACATCAGATCGCGGAAAATCCTTGGGAAAGGTCGAGCACCTAATTTTACTATACGAGTACAAAATTAATCAAACAAATTTGAATGAAAAAAAGATGAAATAAAAAATATAATAATTGTTTTTCAAAATTATTAAAATATTTTTTTTTTTGTAGAAAAAACAATTTTTTTCGAAATTTTTTTTCTGGATTCGTAGAGCACTTAAGTAGCTCGTTAACATAGTACTCACCCCATTTTTCTACCTGAAAGATTAAAGATTTGGTCTGCTAACTTGAAATCAAGTTAGCAGAACATTCATTATTTCCAAAAGTACTGGAGCACTTAATTTAATTTTTGGGTACTTAATTAGCGCTTTATAAGCACCTTGTAAGACCATCAATTTTTTTTTGTTCTGCTGACTTTGCTCTGCTAAGTTGAGGGACATAAGATAAGTGGCAAGCGGAGACAATTCAAATGTATGCGATTGATAAGGATATTTGGTGGCTTGCACTCAAAGTTTTTTGTGACACTTTTGTTTTTATTTTGGTCGCCGTTTACAAATCCCCAAGAAGTTCAAAAAGAGTTTTTTGTGATAAATTTATCGAATGGATGGATGAGTTGAATGAGTTACCATATGATGTGTTTGTTATTGGTGATTTTAACATTGACTGGATGCAGGCTAATGAACTATATAAAAGGAACATTGAAAGATATTTAATATTAGTAGTTTTAAACAGATTATTAATAAACCCACTAGAATAACTCAGAACTCTAAAACATTAGTCGATCTTGCAATAACTAATTCAAAAAAAAACAAAGCTGAACCGATCCCGGGTTTGAAATTTTGTGACCATGAAACTATTTTAGCAGAGATAAAAGTAAACGTTAAAAAAAAAATAAAAAGGAAAACGATCCAAATTTTAAAATATCAGAAAAGTGACTTTTGCAATTTTTTAATAATGAGAAATATTTATAATGTTTGTTATTTAAGTGATCCAAATCAAATGGCTTTAATATTTCAAAATATTCGTGAAGAAACAGTGACCTCTTTCCTTAAAACAAAATCTGTGCGTGAGAATGAACAGGAATAGTTTAATAATCATCTCAGAGCTTTGAAATGTCAAAAAATAGTTGGATATAATAGAGCTCGATTTACAAATAGTACAATCGACTGGAATAACTACAAAATTTTAAGAAACTAGTTCAAAAACGAAATTAACAAAGCTAAGTGATTTTATTAAAAGTAAAATAAATAATTCGGTAGATCAAAAGTCAATAAACAATTTGTGTTAAAACAGAAACAAGCGGAGATAAGCAAAGTTGTTTTTGAAAATATAACTTACAGTGAAAATACCCTTCTAGCAAACAAGTTTAACAAGTATTTTGTAGACAGCATAACTGAAATAAGTACATCAATCCCATATGTCCCTTTTAATAACCAGATCGTAAGAAACCCTATTTCCTTTAGTTTTCAAGAAATTGAGTGTTCTGATTTAAAGAAAGTGTTTGACAATATAAAAAATAAACGTGATCCGAACTACCTTAATATCCAAATTTTCAAAGACTGATTAGTGACATAGCACCTCCGTTAACTAAAATTATAAATAAATCCTTTTGTGACGGTATTTTCCCCAGCTCATGGAAAATGTCTCAGATTAGTCCGATCCCCAAAGTTAAAAAATCAATTAAGTGTGAAGATTTTAGACCAATTAATGCCCTCCTTCTCTATGAGAAGGTACTTGAAAAAGTTGTTCACTTCCAACTGGAATCTTTTTTCGATTGTCATAAGTTGATAATTGATACCCAGTCGGGGTTTAGAAAGCAGCACTCTTGTGAAGGTGCACTTAATATGGTCATTGCAAATTGGAAACAACAACTTGACGCAAAAACAAAAATTATATGTGTTTTTCTTGACTTAAAGCGGGTTTTTGAGACAGTAGACAGATCAATATTATTTGAAAACTTGAAAGTTATGGAGTGCGTGATAAATCACTATCCTGGATGATTTCGTATCTATCAGGTCGAACGCAAAAAACAAAAGTGAACAACATTTTATCCGATGAAATGTTAATTGATATTGGTGTACCACAGGGGTCTATCCTAGGCACTTTCCTTTTTAACGTTTATATTAATGACATTGACAGTGTAATAAGAAACAGTGAATATGCTTTGTTTGCGGATGATGGGTTGTTGTATGTTGGTTGTGATAATGTAAAAGAAGGTGTCGCTAAAATGCAAGAAAATTTGGATAATCTTAGTCTTTGGCTTAAAGCAAACAAGCTAAAATTGAACGTGTCGAAAACTAAATTGATGATTATTGGTAATAATACAAGTGACAGTGTGACAAACATTAAAGTTGATAATGAAATCTTAGAAATAATATCAGAAATAAAGTACCTTAGTATTGTTATAGACAATAAACTTTCATTTAATAAACACATAGACTATATTGTGAAAAAAATATCAAAAAAAAACAAACTTATTGAGAAGAATTCGAAAAAATATTTCAACTGTTAGTGCAATAAACATTTTTAATGCAATAATAAAACCACATTTTGAATATTGCCCATCCATTCTGTTTTTGTGCAATCAAGAAATGATCAATAAGCTTCAACTTCTCCAAAATAAAGCAATGCGAACAATTTTAAAGTGCAATATTTATGCTCCAATCGCTTATATGTAAGATATGTTAAGGTGGCTTAACGTTGAACAAAGAATTTTAATGAATGTTTTACTGTTTGTCTTTAAACTAAAACATAATTTAATGCCTGCTTATCTTTCTCGTTTCCTTAACTATGTAGGTAATGCTCTCTTTAAGAAACAACCAAGACTTCCGCCTTCCATTTGCAAAAACAAGTGCAGCCCAAAATAGTATTTTCTTTAAAGGACTTCGAATTTTCAACAGTTTGCCAAATGAATTAAAATCCGAAACCAATTACACCAGTTTTAAAAGACATATTATAACTTTTGTTAAACTTCAAAATTAGTTTTTGCATACTTTTCTCATTGTTTAATTATTAAATTATTTATTGGTTACTAAATTATTTTTTCATTGTTAAATTAATTATTATTAACATCTTGCTCTCTTTTTTAACACGCTCAAACAAGAATGTAAAATTTGTAAATTAATAGTTGGTAAAACTAAATAAACAATCATACATACATACATATTCATATTTTTGAATACAATCATAGGTACGTTTATGTAGAAAAAATGGGCACGACTGGATCGCACAAACTTGCTCTCGTACCTAACAACTATAACATAGCTAGAAATTGATGATGTACAAGTACATAGCTATTGGTTCCAAAATATTAGGATATCATTAAAAATAAAAAAAAATAAAAATCGTTGTAGCAGTATTCTTTAAAATTAATTTTGCATACATAGTAGTATGTATATAAAATTTTTCGCTCATTTTCAAAAATAAAATCTAGTATACCTACCAACTTTTAGTATTTGATAAAATACAATTTAAAAAAAAAATAAAAAAAACATTCATTAGCCCGTTTTCAATATATACTGAATTTTCAACAAAAAAAAATTCAATATTTTTTTAAAAATTCAAAATAATTTTTTTTGAAAATTTGTAATGCAAAATTATTTTAATTGTGAAGGAGCCCTTGTATAAAAATTCTGGTTGAAATCGGAGCAGCTGTCAACGAGAAATTTGAAAACAAAAAAGTCGGTTCTATGACAGGTAGGTACCTACCGTTATTAGCCGTTATTGGTAAAATTTGTTTTCATAAAAATATTGGCCATACCTTAAATAGTAAACGCACATCTTTTTACCCAAATTCTTGGAGCCATTTACGATGGAAGGTAGTACAGTTATTTTTGAATTTAGAAAGAAGACTTTTTCAAGTATCTTACACTTATGTAGTTTTGAAAATATTGACCAAGTCGTATATTTTTTTAAAATTATGGAACGTCTTGTGCTATTGCCTTTTGAACTGGGTTCTCATGGCATCTTCATTGTACAAGAAAGACAGTACCAGCTAAGTTGGTCATGATGTATTTTGTCCAAGATGGTATATTGACGTGTAGACTTCCTCGGATTCTCTTGCTTCTTATTATAATTATTATAATTTTGCTTCACAATAGTGTTTATACTTTTTAAAAGTTTTACCATAAAAAAATGAAAACGTTCAATTTGTTGCTCAAAAATTCAACGTTCAACTTAACTCTTTTGGAGAAAATCAAAAACCAAAACAATGGTTGTACTGGAGGTACTCAAAATATTCAATTTATGAAAATGAAAAAATTATTAAAAAGTAGAATTTCCTTACTTAATTTATTTGAATTTTTTTGAAAAAAAATCCTCGGACCCGTTTTTGAGAAAAATATTATTTTCCTTTTTGGCAGGTAGGTTACCGTTATATTTCGTCCTAAAAAAAATTAAAAAAACGTCAGGGCATATTAATCAAAAAACACTACCAAGTTTTAAGAAAACCCCTCCAGCCGTTTAGGCTATACGGGCGAGGATTGTGCGATTTATCGCCAAATGTGCGATTTGAAACTTCATTTGGCGACACGAAAATTGGTTTGGCGATGTGCCCCAAAAAAGCCGATATATTTAGTTTTTGGCGATTTAAATTTTTTGAATCGAAATTCTAATATTCTTTTCTCAAACGTTCAATTTAACCTTACATCTTTTTAATCGCCATTTGCGCTGAACGCACCCCAAAAGTGACATTTTATCCCTTAAATAAATGACGTATGTATGTCAAAACAAACAACTTTGTTAACAAAATCAAAGAAAGATGGATTAGCACATTAAAAAATTTGCGACTGCGATAAACGTTCGCCCAAAACTCACTTATAGCCCTTCCACACTAGCCCACTGTGTATTAATAGATGTCAAATTGAAAGTGGGAAAGAATTCCACGCGACTACCAACTTTGTGGGAAAGAAATAACTTTTCATGTTTTGCTTCCATACTTGCTTGTATTAATACATTACCATAACCTTAAAAAAAGGGTGATAGAATGTGGGACAGAATTAGAACCATTCCTAAAATTATTCATGTGTGTTAATACATAGAATGTCGGGTTGGGTTTTCATATTTCGTTTCCACACTATTCTACATGGTTTGTTTCCCACTTTTATGACATGTGTTAATACACAGTGGTCTAGTGTGGAAGGCCTTTTAGAACTGCATGCTGTAATATCTAGCCATGTTAAAAAAAAAATAAATCGGGTGGCACAATGGCTGATGAAGAACCAGGGCCTATTGACTAACAACTCGCAACCATTCCTGTGTGCACCTTTCGACAGGAATGGAAGGGACCTACAATATTATGCCGATTCCGAACGGCTAGACGAGAAGCACTTATTCGTGACAAGTGATACTCTTGGAGGATTTGTCAATTCCTCGCAAGAGGCAGTAGCCCTGAAAAAAAACTTTTTAGTTTTTAGGTGGACGAGGCTGGGAAGCGATCCCAGACCTCCAGCGTGACAGTCGAACGCACTAACCATTACGCTACGGGCTACTAGCCATGTTGCAAAGGCTATAAAAAGGATCCCATTGATAAAATACAATGGATACATACATCGATATGCACCTACATCGAATATATTAAGAGGACTAATATACAAAAGAGTAGTTTAAATTAGTTAAAATAATATAATTAGTAATTTTGTATTATTATTTTGAAAAATTTTATTATTATTTTTGAAAAATTTTATTATTTTATACTGCTATTTTTTTTTTTTTTTAATTTTAAGTTTTTATGTAGAATTTTTATTTGGTTTTGTTTTTTTAATTTATTTTTTTTTTAAATGGTTTGTTTTGATTCAAAACTACAAATTGCGTATTTTTTTTTTTAATTTGTCAATTTGGTGATTTTTTGGGTTGAAAATTTTGCAATTTGGCGATTTAAATTTTAATTTTTTATTGGGCGCTATCGTAAATAAAATTTCCCGTGGAATTTCGCTCAACTTTTAAAATTGGAAATGCTAACAATTTTCCACCTTTCCTTGCAGGCTCAAATTTGGTAAATCAAAATGATAACCCAGTTGCCATTGAATATTCATTTTCGATGCCAATAAATTCCGAGAGAAACTGCGACCAAAATTCCGTGAGAAATTTTATTCACGATAGCCACCATTATCTCGAGTTTGATTTTTTTTAAGAATCCATAACTTATCATATACCTAGTACCTATATCGCAATTAAGAAATAATCTTACTTTATTAAAAAAAAAGTCATTATTATTATTTTTTTCACTTAACAGAGTTTTTTGCGATCAAAAATATAAAATTTAACTGAAAATATGTTTCAGGTATTCGGGTTTTTCACTTAGTCAGTTTTTTCTTAAGCGGAGTGTTTCAAAGCTAAGTGGTCGACAAATATGTACCTACTCGGGGATGAAAAAAGTGTTTCAGATAAGCGGGTTTTTCTCTGAAGCTGACTTAAATTTGGTACCTTATTTCTGGATTTATTGGTCCGTAGTAAAGGGGGGTTGGAAAATCGCCCGAGTTTGATCTTCTAAAAAGGGTGTAGTGCCAGAACCTAGCGGATCCGCTATCAAAATGATGGCCTATGATTGGCTTATGTTAATTCAGAGAAACATTTGCAAGTCATAAAGCATAAGCAGATTGACGAAAATAAAAATGAAAATTAAAAGGATTCACTTAGCACTACAAAGCACAGCTAGGCGAAAACAAAATAAAAAAAATAATAAAATAATTCCCCATATCCGGTCCGTTCTTTCATGCTTATAACATTATTGTAAGCTCGATAGATATAAATAAATAAATTATTTATTTCAATCGGGTGTGACTTAAATAAATAAAATATTTTACGAAAGAACGTCTCAGGCAGGACACAATAAAAAGAACCAAACTAGAAAAACTTATAATTATTAGCTTACCTATTTTAGAGTTTTTATTTTGTTTTTTATCATCGCCTCCTAGAGTTCATGATTTATTGATCCATTGATCGTGTCAAACAACAAAAACTCCACTCCTTCGTCAAATTTCTTGTTTACTTTTTTCCTTTCTTTGTTGTTTGAAAAATGTTTTCTCTTCCTTCACGAGTGAGTAGGGATCAACAATTAGCCAACGAAGATAATGTGCAAGAACGAAATGCACAACAGCACAAGAATTTTTGTAAGGAAAAAAAAAAACAAAACAAAATAGTAAAGCAAAATGTTCGGGAAAAAAAACTTTTCACATAAATATCACAAACAAAAATAAACACGGACACCTTAACTTAAAAATGTGGAAATCGTCTTTTTCATGAATAAATTTGTAAAAAAAACTCTACGGAAATGGAGCTTTCCCTACATTTTCGCTCTCACCGGCAACACTCACTTATACTAGTTTTTAGAGCAATAGCAATAATGGTGGTCGTTGAAATGCAAGTGGAAGCATTATTATCGTTTTTCTAAAAAAAAAATATGAATTCAAAATGTTTGCCGACCCAACAAAAAAGAAAAAAACAGCAAACTGAGCGTCAGCGAAAATAAACAAGTCGTCGAATAGAATTACAAAAAAATATTATTTCCTGGGGATAATTAAAGTTATTTAGAAGTAATTGAAAAATAAAGGAACAATTCATCTCTTGTTTTGCAATTTAATTCACTTGACGATTTTCTTTGAAAAACGCATTCGATTGCCTCGACTTTCTTTTGACCAAACAAAAAATTGTGTTTTCATCACAAAACCAAGAATAATTTTCCCCTCTTTTTCAACTTAACGAACAAAAAATAACTCAACGCATAGGTTAAACAAAAAAAAAAGAAAAAACTACAGCTAATGCAGCTGGTTTTTCGGCCGCTTTGGAAGAATAGGATGGAAGATCCGAAAAGAAAACTCCCGTTTGAAAATCTAACACACTCCATATAATGTTTAGCACAAAAAATCGGTTTAGGGAGTTTGTAGAATAAAAAAATGATTCAATAATAAAACACTTTTCATTTTCACTCACTTTTGTATGATTTTTATGATTTATTTGTGGCGACTTTTTTGTTGGAATTTTCTCTCATTTTAATCATGTAGAACCGTAGACATCCACACAACGCGGCTTCTAATATGGTACTAGTTCAACCAGCTTGCTACTAGTAGTTCTGTACTATTCTAATGCCTGGTAAAGCACGGTAGTTCGAAAGAGAAACTATATGTCCAAATCAGTGAAAAGGAAACATTGAAATAACACCCTGCTTGCACTTAACAGACCAGGGTTGGCAAATGTATTTTCTCATCAGAAAAAATATTATAAAATAAAGGCTCTCCCAAACCAATGCGGAACATTCGTTGCGGCGAAAAAACATTCGCATGTCAAAATTTATTAACATGGTGATATATGAGAGTAACCACACCAACGCGGTGGAGAAACATATGAAATAATTTTGACTGACGAATGTTTCTTCGCCGCAACGTATGTTTCGCATTGGTTTCGGAGAGCCTTAAACCATTACCCTGCAAACCAAAACTCAGTAGTTTGTCTTGAAACACAACCACAAACAAAACGCATTCTATGAATGTATGTGTTTCTTTATTTACCAAGAACTCTTCCCTCAAAAAAGTACTTTTGTTTCTCCTAAAAAAAAATAAAACTCTTCTATCGAAAGAGGGAAGAAAGAGTGCGATGTATACGATGCACAGTTCTTTCTCATTTCGAATGTGCACAATATGACAAACAAAAACATTTATTTTATCGGCGAGCGCGAGTTACAAATGGATGTTTTTTGGCTGTTGTTTATATAAGAAACAAAGAAATTATATTTAACTATCGCATTAAATTTAAATTGATGCACAGTTCTTTCTCATTTCGAATGTGCACAACATGACAAACAAAAACATTTATTTTATCGGCGAGCGCGAGTTACAAATGGATGTTTTTTGGCTGTTGTTTATATAAGAAACAAAGAAATTATATTTAACTATCGCATTAAATTTAAATAGAAAATACAAATGTTTTTATTAGTGTTTTATACTTTCTTATTACTGCATTTCAGATTCATCAGATTCAAGGAAACCGTTTTCGACGATCGTCGTGTATTTTGAGATTGCAGCAAATTGTTCAATTATTGGAACGGCTCTAAAGTCTGAACATTTTTTTTATTTATTTTGATAAAACTAGCAACAAACTGGTGACGAAAACTATTCGTAAAATTCAATTTATCATATAAATTATTTCATCTCAGTTTCAGAAGAAACAAACTACTTCTTTGACGTACAAGTTTCATCCGTTATATCCGTACTTCTAGATTCGAGAACTCAGTATGTAGTATTACGGATATAACCGGTGAAATGTATACGCATAAAAGTACTTTTAAAGGACAAGTTTCAGTGCTTTGGCTATGGTTTAAGAAACTACTGGCGAATAAGCATTAGAAGTACTTCCAGTAGTGCTTCGCTGATATACATTTGAAGTACCTTTGTCAGTACTTTAATGGAGAGGAAATTAACTACATTTCGCATGCTAGAAAGAGATAGCTGCTCCAAGTATTCTCATGTATAGGAGGTATATAACTGAGTTTTTTCCCGAGCCCCTATCTTTTTTCAGTGGAAAAGAAGTACTTCTATTACGTACATATTTCACCGGTTATTTATTATGTAGTTCTACGTTTGCTGGGTAGTTTATTTTTTTGCAAGCAGGTGTCTTCAGAATAGATGTTTATTTCTCACTTTTGTAATTTTGTTCAAAAGTAGGCCTATGTAGTTAGGCCTTTACTTCAACTACTTTTCCATTTTTATTTTTTGCTTACATGTCAAAATTGAAAACATCAAAAAACTCAGGAATACCACAATCAAAATGCAAAATTTTTGTGGGATCTGGTTCGTTGTATTATCACAGGATGATCCATATGGATCTTGGTGGATAATAAAACGCGGCTATTAGCTTAAAAAAACTGGCACAAAGAAAAAACACAATCGCAACTCACCCTTTGTAAACTATTTATGTGTCAGAACAATTTTCGTTTGGTTTTTTGCAAGCATGTTTCTTTAGCGAGCATTTTAATTTCTCACTTTTGTACTTTTGTACAAAAGTAGGTCTATGTAATTAAGGCTTAAGTGTTTTATTATCTTTTATCGGGATCTACATCTGGATCTTGTTTTTTTTTTCACAGTGCTGACAACATTTACGAATCGAAATGGTCACCTGGTGTTGGGAATTAAAACTTATTCTTGGATCTTGAAAAAAAAACAGATAGAAAGCAGGATCCCAAATTGTTTTTGTATTACGTGTAAAAGTTAATCTAGATCCCGATAAAAGATAATAAAACACAACTAATAAAAAGGCACACAAAAACACACCTCACCTACTACTATAACAGGCCGACTCCACAGGCCATACAGATTTTTACTCACTGAACAAATCATGTCATGTCGTTCATTAGCCTTTCACAACTACTTCTATCTTTTACAACAAAATTCACTTACTACCCGAGCAGAATGGATTCGCTGTAGCGGCCGCTTGTCGCACTGTCAAAGTTAAAATATACGGAAATAGTACACAACGCCACAATGAGAAGCTGTAGCTGCAGCGATCGCTGTCGCCAAAGTTGAATAATTTTCAACTTTCTGCTATTAGTCGCGCTACTTTTTGACATATCTGTAGGTCTGTTCAAAACTAGCCATTGGGTTCGTTCAGCACATTGAGTTATTTTTTCTTTGTTCATTATGAACTAAAATTTGGAAAAAAGTTAGTTTCGATAGCAATGATTGTAAAAAAAGAACATTTAAAGTTAAGTCTTGTTATTAATAATTATAGTATGTTGTCAGTGACCCCAAAATTGCACTATAAGTTAGACCGTTTTGTTTGATAGCTCCAATGGGCTTGGATGAAAAACAAAACGACAAAAAAAAAACAAATTTTTCACCTTTATAAAACTGATAACATTTTTCTAGATACTGTTTTCCTTTTTTGCTTCCAATTTTGCATCTGTCAAGGGCAACGCTCAACTACATAGACCTACTTTTTTTAAAAAGTGCCAAAGTGAGAAATAAACATGTTTGCTACGATCACCTAATTGACAGAAAACATGAAAACATTGTTCTGACAGATAATTTTAGTCACCATACACGATTTTCAATTGTTTTTTGACAAGCAAGTGTCTTTATAATAGATATTTTTATATGTAGTTCTATCCCAACTAACTTGGTGAACACAAAAGAGTGCCGCAACTGGAACTGAAGCCAGAGCTCAAATAGCTATCTTAAAGTATCGTGCGTGCTATTTTTCAGGTGCCCACAATGCAGCTGTACAGCTTGATATTTGTTGACTGGCTGAACACAATGACGACGTAGCTGCATTTGCAATCCGTGCTGCAGTATTTGTCAAAATATTGAATACACACAAATTCAATGTTGCGAGCACAATGCGATGCAGCTGCTATCGCACAAGTTGGTCAACTTTTAACTTTTGCTGTACGCTTTCACATTCTCAATAGAAAAAAAAAAAGAATCTACCGCGAGGAAAAAAAAATATTTCTGTTTTCAGAGTTTTTGTGTTGTATTTGGATCTTAAAACTATGGATGAATGTGAAACAATTATTTAGCAATAAATAAGAGGCATATATTTTGGAACTTATTAACAAAAATGATCAAGCTGTACCGCTGCATTGTGGGCACATATAAAATAGAACGTACGATATTTTTTCTACTTGCAGCTGCAGTTCTCGTTGCGGCACTCTATTGTGTTCAGCCAGTGATGGTCTTATTTAACTACTGCTTATAATTGAGCTTTGTAAAATCTCATAAAATATTATTTCTTTTTACAAGTTCAATAAAATATTCTGTGTTGTGCTCTGTCATGTTGAATTTTGTTTCTTCGTTTCTGTTGTGTCAAATACTGGCATGTTTTGTGGTTTATATATTAAAAGAGAAACATGATAGTCCGCATTTGTAATAGAAAGACCGCTTTCACACAAGGAAACTGAGTTGCCAGAAACTAGCTAGTTTGTAGGCGAGAAGGGTGAGAGGAGAGACTTTTGTTCTTTCCCTTACGCCCTTCTCGCCTACAAACTCCCAGTTGCCAGCAACTCAGTTTTCTTGTGTGAAAGCAGTCAAATGAAAACAACATGAACATATGGAACACGCCTTCAAAAGTTGGAATTCCAAACAACTGAACGAACCCAAACAAATCTAAATGTTAACAAAAAATGACGCTACACCATTGTGTGCTAAAGCGCTTTTTACAGGGACCAGCGACTTACATTGTGCTCAAGGGGACACATTCAAGAAAAACCAGAAAAAAAACTCACACGCACATGAAACATCATCTTATGGCCAAGCTTTAAACAGCCCTCCATGTCTTGTTCAAAACGTTATTTTTTTCGACATGTTGCTGCATGGACATGGATTTTTTGGACTCCATGGGATTTTTTTTTAGACATGTTCATAGTCCGGCCATCGTTCATGGCCTGTGGAGGTGGCCCGTTTAGATGTTTGAATAGGTATTATTATAACATGCCGCCTCCAGAGGCCATGAACGATGTCCGGAAAAAAATCCAATAGATTCGCAAAAATCCATGTTCAAGCAGTGACATATTCATTCAAATCAGATTGTGGATTGGATTATGGACATCGTTCATGGCCTGTGGAGTCGGGGTGTAAGGTAAAACATGTCTGACAGTGAATAATCGATATTTAAGTCCCCTTTCACACAAGGAAACTGGGAACTAAGAAGGTCTGGTAAGGGGAGGGAAAAAATCTCCCCGGTCAGCGAATGAAGAAATTAAATTTGTATCGCATTTCTTCTCACACTGTCCATAATATGCGGTCAGCTAATAGACTTTATAAAGAAACAAACATGTTCAAAAGGGTAGTTATGTGCATTCAAGAGGACACAAGCGTCCACAGGTTTTTCTCAAAACCCACCTCTGTCTACCAACTCCTATTCTCACCTCCTAGTGGTGAACATCGGGTGTCGGGCGACGCGTTATCATGCAACCTATTCAACATCGTTCTTGAAGCCATTGTACGCAACGCACATGTCAACACCAGCGGAACAATCTATCAAAAGTCCGTTCAATTGCTTGCATATGCGGATGACATAGACATTGTCGGCAGAACGAAGCGAGCTGTGGCAGGGGCATTTGCGAGCATTGAATCGGAGGCGGCAAGATTGGGATTGGCGGTTAATGAGGACAAGACGAAGTATATGCTGGCATCGAGAGAGGAATCTCAATATCGTCGACTCGGGCAAAATATTACGATGGACAGATATAACTTCGAAGTTGTCAAGGACTTTGTCTACCTGGGCTCCACTATTACATCGCAGAATGACATCAGTGCAGAGATCAAGCGAAGAATTACTCATGCCAACCACTGTTTCTTCGGTCTAAGAAGACATTTAAGTAGTAAGGCCCTCTCTCAGAGAACCAAGGAGACTTTATACAAAACCCTAATCATCCCGGTCCTGCTTTATGGGTCAGAAGCATCGACACTGAAAGATTCGGATAAAAATCTGCTAGGGTGCTTTGAGAGGAAGATTCTTCGTGTGATTTTCGGTCCGGTGTGTATCGAAGGAGTTTGGAGGAGAAGATTCAACGACGAGCTATACGGGCTATACAGCGATGTTGACCTGGTCAAAAAGCTGAAAATACAGCGGCTGAGATGGCTGGGGAACGTGGAGCGTATGGACAGCAACGCACCTGCCCGACGAGTCTTCGAATCCAACTCCGATGGGGTACGCAGCAGAGGAAGAACCCGTAACAGGTGGCGCAATCAAGTGAATGACGACATCAAAGCACTCGGTGTGCGCAACTGGAAGCGTCTAGTTAGGGACAGAGCTGGCTGGAGGGGCTTGTTAGTTGAGGCCGAAGCCCACCCTGGGCTGTGAGCGCCATCAAAGAAAGAAGAAGAAACAAACAAACAAATATCTCTGGCAATTTGGTTTCTTCGTGTGGAAGATTTAAGGCAATCAAAGGAAAACGTCAAACAAATCTCCAGCTACTAATTTCCCTGTGGAAAGGGGACTTGGGCTGGTATCCACCGAACGCTCATAACATAAGAGCCTCATAAGCAATATTAGTAAACATTTAGGAGCGCTCGCAAAAGTAATGAGCGGTCTTGACCACTCCTAAGTTACGAGCGCTCTATTCGAAAAGTAAAGCATTCAAAATAATTATTTTTAAACGATAATACAAAAACTTAATAATGTAAAGTTGTAAAGCGTCTGTCTATCGTTTCCCAAAACAGTTAAATTTTACAGTTTGGGAATGTCTGGTTGGCTCTCTTTTTCGAACATTCGCTCTCATATTCAAACATTGGTTCTCGTTTTCGAACATAGAAAAATACTTATGAGTGGTTGGTGAATAGCACAAATAATTTTCAAGTTATGAAGCTCATAAAGTTAGGAACATTTTATGAGCGCTCGGTGAATACCAGCCTTAGTATCAAAATGTCACTTTAAAGTTGAGTTTGCCCCATGCGAAAAATTTTACGAAAATTAATAAAAATAATGGTACTATCTTCAGTTTCTTTTCTCTACTTAGAAGCTGACCTTCTTTGGAGTTAGCCCATATTCAAAGGGCTACGCGAAACACACATAAATAAAGTGTTATTCATATTAAGATGCGAAATTACAAAGCAAAAATTTACCAAAAGCTTAAAAATTATCACTATGGGATCTGGCATGTGACCGGCTTTTATCTTTGCTTTCCAATTGTTTTGCATCTGACAGTTTTATGCAGTGAAACAATTATATCTGTTATACATGCTGACATATTTTTGAAGCTCTCTTTTACTTTTCCATTTTTCCAGTTTGAAACTATGCAATTCATATACAAATAAAGCTTTACCAATTCATAGTCATCAAGCTTATACTATGCTGTCTATAGTTCCCAGAAAACACAATATTAATGTTAGCTTCAGATAGCTAACGACTTTATTCGTGTTCTAACTTAAAGCACTTTTAAGATTTCGGTATACCAGTTAGTTACTTGTATATATACTTGTGGAATTTGTGACCTTTAAATCTTCTTAGTGATAGTAGCATATATGTAGTAGTATATAGTGAATAAGCAAATATGTGAGCAAATCACATAATCAAACCACTGAGCGCAAAGTTTTGAAGGCAGCAAGTACAACAACCTTATTCTGTCTGAGCAAAAACAAATTAACTGAGCGTAAGCAAATATCCAAACCGGAATATAACTTTACATTTCTATTTCTAATAAAAGCTTCTCTTCTTCAGTAACGATTAAAGCTAGTAAATGAAATTCGTAAAACAAGAGTGGTTGATTATAAATTGGTTTGATTGTAGCTTGTCGCTGACATCTTCAGGCAAACATAGAGAGAGCAATCCACATAGAGACAGTCAAACCAATTGGTAGTAAATAAGCAATAAGTATCAGATTAGCCGATTCCAGTGAAATCATTCCACCCCAGGATTTTAAAATAGAAAAAAAAAAAACTTGATAAGAAAACTTTGACCAGAATTTGTTTCCGCTGAAAATTAAAAGGGAAGAGAACAAAATCCCAAACTTTCGAAAAGAAAAAATATGGAAGGGAGATAGATATAGTTTCTATTTATGTTTTTTTTACAGAGATAAAATAATGAAGGAAAGCTTATAAGAAAAAAAAAGTTATTTTTTATTAAATGTAATTTATTTAATAATTGTATATCCATAATTTCAAAATTAAACTATAAAGTAAATTATTTTTAGAATATAAAATTGTCAATCTGGCAGACGGCAATGCCACGCTAAATTGTTTTTGTACTTTAAACGTTTATATTTAAAGATTTAAAATAAAACAACCTAAAGTGCCATTCATATGGGCTGCAAACTGTGTCTGCGAATAATTCTTAAAAAGCTTTTTCTAAATCCAATATCAACTTATTCTTATTTTAATTATTTAAAATATGTCATAAATTACCATATTTAAGAATTTAAATAGGAAATATTGCGTTAAATAAGTTAAACTTACAAAAAAAAAATTTTCTACGCGAATAAATAATTCGCTCGAATTTAACCTCAAAAATAAAATATCTGGTGTTACTCGTGTTTTTCGGTTTGGACAGTTTGCAGCTCTCTGCGACCACTCATATGAATGAAATGTCAAATTCTGCGGCAATTCGCAGACGCAGGTCGCGGCTTCATATGAATTGTACTTAACCTAACATAACCTAACCTATTAAGTTGTGGAATGTGAATCCTTTTTGAGACACGCATGGGAAAGTAGCACTTTCGCAACAAAAGCGGTTAAATTCCACAACTGAAGCCACTTCGACAGTAGTACGAGTAGGTACCCCACTTTACTATCGAACATTTCGAGTACTTAGGTTGTGTTAAACAAAAGAGCTGTACAAATGCTACAACAGGATGGTTCCAATAAAAATAAAATGCACGACTGGACCGCACAAACTTGCTCTTGTTTGTAGTAACAACTAAGATGTAGCTAGGCATTGACAGTAATTGATAATGCTTTGTCGTTAGCGAGATATCCTTGAAACAAAATAACAATTTTAAAATGTGTAGTATTTAAAACCATTGAAATTCACGACTTGCCAAGGTGCGCTCATACTTCATTTTATGCTCAAGTGGCGGCTTATGTAAAATTTCTAAAATTGTATACATATACCATACAAGTATTTGAAAAAAAACATGAACAGCCTAATAATATGATTTGAGTTGTTTCTAATTTTAAAACAGTTTGCTAAAATTTTCTAAATTTATAGGGCTATTTAACAATTTCCTGCAATTCTGTTGTACGCGTCCAAAAAAGTGACAATTCGTGCAAAATATTCAACAGCGGACCTGTTTTTAACATTTATAAGTCCCCTTTCACACAGGGAAACCAGTTGCTGGAGATTTTTTGACGTTTGCCTTTAATTGCCTTGTACGGTTGTACCTTTCACATAAGGAAACCAAATTGCCGGAAATTTTTGTTTTTTTCCATATAAAGTCTATTGGCTGAACGCACATTACAGACAGTGTGAGAAGCAATGTGATAAAAATTTCCTCAAACGTTGGCCGAGGAGATTTTTTCATTCCCCTTACTTCTTGACCTTCTCGCCTACAAACTCCCTGTTGCCGGCAACTCAGTTTCCTTGTGTGAAAGCAGTCTAAGCGGCAAAGTCTTATATGGATTAAGATACAATTAAATGATAAAATAGCCATTTGGCGGTTTTAACGTTATTAAAATGTTAGGAGACGTTATAGTACGTTGCTCAACTTAACTCGTTTAAAATTAGCAAAATATAATCTTGAACCTAGTATCATGCTCAAAATGTTTGACATTGCACTTAAATTGAAAAGCATGAATTCATTTTTTTAATTGCTTAAATTCCTAAGCTTTAGCAGTTTGAGCTTAACAAAAACGATGTCATAATTTGTTGAACAAATATGAACTTATGAAAAAAAAAATTAAAAATTGTTGAAACAGTTTTTTAAAAAAATATGTTTTTAGTATACCTATATAAGTTTGGAAAACATTTTTATGAACATTATTTTTTTTAATAAATCAGTTTTCAATTTCAGGAATTTTTTTGAAAATGCAGATAAAAATTTATTTTCAAAAAACCTCATGAACCAATTGTTGACTATTTTGATCTGCAATATTTTATATACTTTTCAGAAGCTCTATAGTAAAAAAAAAATAATTCAAATCGATGCATCCAATAATGAGAAAGTCGAATATTAAGGAACACCAAAATAATGTATCAAAATTCTTGTAGCCATTTTCGAGAAAGATAAGATTTGCCTTACTGGCCAAAAAAAAAATATGGTAGGGAGTCGCGGTTATTTTTGGTCCTAAATAACAAGTGGGCATATTACCCAAACAAAAACTCCGGGTACGAAGTTTGAAGAAAATTGATCTACCCATTTTGGCGGTAGACGCGAGGACAGACAGAATTGCGAGACCCACTTTCTTCTTCTAAGAGTTCATTTTTTTTACAAATCTATGACTAAGTGGGAATTTTAAATCGTTTTCGTTTGGACATTCACGAGTAGGTACGACTTCTGCAACGAGAAATGAATCAAAAAAATGTTGTCTTTAAAATATTATTTTCTCGTGTGTCTAACCTAAGCCTTTAAGCAATGATTTTTTGGACAGACAAGACACAAGTTGTTAAGCTTTTATGTTCTTCTCTTGAAAAGAAGAGAAAATGCTTCTGGTTTCTAGATTTCATTTCAGAATCGAAATCAAAAGTGAAATTTGCGAAGAACGATAAGATTTTATGAAATTATTAAACTGGCAGTTGCATAGTGACAACATTTCTTTGCACACTAATTTGAGTAGATAGAAATCCAATAAGAATTGAATATTTATGTACCTACAAAAATAATCATCGCAATTAAAATGTGACAAAAACTCAGTTAAAAAACATGCAATATCATCATTCCCTATACCCTATTTTCACAATCAGAACGCATTTAAACAAAACTGAATTCAGTCTTTCAGTCTAGTTAACTTAAGCCTTGTTGGCTGTAATCGGTGATACTATGTCATTAACTTGTTATCGAGTAAACGCATATTACTTACTATAGGTAGTAGATGCAACTCTCCATGGATGGTTGACTGACTACACATTAAAACGACGAAACAAATCATAAAGTAGGTATTTATACATGTGTATATATAAGTAAAGTATATTATACACCTACAGTCACCGACAAAAGAAAGTTTTTTTTTTATATTAAGCGCGCACTAAAGGGGTTTTTCGAAATGGCAGGGAAAAGTAGTGGCAGAAAGCATTCCAAATTCTTGTAGTGCGACTAAAGAAAGAATCTCTATACTTAACAGTATGTAGGTACCAATCACGTTTTTTTTTTTGTATTTGGTATGAGTTATTAATGCATATACCTAGGCACGTATTATTTTTAATTATTATAGCTATCACATAAAAAAATATTTCAATTAAAAACTATATCTAATCACTTTTAAGCTGTTTTCTGTCATAACTTACAACAAAGTATTAATAGACGTAAATAGGGTATGTATAATGTGTATGGTTGCAGCTTTCAGTGAAAAGCACATAAATCGTTTTGTTTTTCCTGAAATGAAAATACAATGTGGCGTATTCATAGTCATTTACGATCTGTGTCTAAGTTAAACATAGGTTTAGTTGAATTACATGGACGTTGATACTATTTTTGTAAGTTTATCATTTCAAAAAATTTGAACCTATTTTGGTAGTATACCAAGTTAATTATCTTATAAAAATATAAAACCAACAATTTGTAATTAAAATCGTTCTGTATTCATTGGGCCAAAATTATCTTAAACTGTAGTTAAGTTAAACCTGGGTCTATCTGCGAATATGAATATGCCTCAATATTTATACATTTTACAATATTCATAACATTTACAAATGTTTGTCAAACTGTATAAAAGTGCTTATAAATTTTCTTTTCATTGTGACTGTTTCTATATATAAATATAAACAAAAATGTCTGCCCATCAAAGCGCGAAATGAAAAAATAATGGAAAGCAGTTGAAAAACTAAAAACAATTATTACTTACCTCTCATCGGAATTGAACTAATGATACCCTTTCCGCTTATTACCTGTGCAAAATGACACAGGAGCGTTCAACAACATATAAAGACGGGTTGGTTGTTGTTGTTATTATTATTATTATTGAAAGTATATCAACAAATTGCATGCATAAAAGTGCACTCTGCACTGCTTTATGGACAACTGACGATAGTGGGAGGAGGAGTACATTTATGTAACCACACGCTGGCGCTGTAGAAAACCCTAGTCAACCCCATAATGAGCTGCGTAGGTTTGAAATTTGCCTAACGATCTGTGTATTGGTAACGAAGCTGCAAATCCATATCTATCAAGATATTGGAATTTGAATCTTTTTTTAATACCTACATCGTACTTGGTGAGCATTCCTCGTTTGTGTAGAAATTTTTTAGGAGAAACTATTTATTTTTGATTTCATAAATAAATAATTTGGTGGCACAAAGGCTCCTGAAGAACCAGGGCCTAGTGACTAACAACTCGTAACCATTCCTGTGTGTGCGTGTCGATAGGAAAGGAAGTGACCTACAATTGTATGCCGAGTCCAAACGGCTAAACGAGAAGCACTTATACATGACAAGTGATACTCTTGGAGGATTTGTCAATTCCCTAAAAAAAAAACTTTTTTAGTTTTCAGGTGGACGAGGCTGGAAAGTGAACGCAGACCTGCAGCGTGACAAGTCCAGGTAAGTCATGGTGAAAATTGTAATGTATATAACTTTATATATAACAAATATATGCACGTTTACAGTTGCCCTAGGATCATATCATAATGAGGTAAGTAATTATTTGCATACGTACATCAATTCTACTTTCAGTCATAGCCAATAATCTTTATACATATCGTACAGCCGACACCATCTTTTATTCCTCTGCCACGATTAAGACTATATTACATCATATCTTATTATAAGTAATTAAAAATTATTGAATGATGATAATCTAAACTGTTGTTCTGATTATTTGTGGTTTATCCAAATATTACAAAAATAAAAACAAAAAAGATATACATAGGTAGCAACTTTATTTCAATTTTATCTTTGACAGAAGATATTGCTTACATCATCAGACATTTGAAAACCATCAGATATTTTGACAATAAGACAACGACAAATGATACCAGGGGCTTACAACACAGACCATCAAGTCAACTAGTCAACAATTACTTGTTCAACTATGTTGTAAAACAAGAGAAAACCATCTCTGCAAGACAATAATTGTAACATATTCTGCCCTCTTGTGAGTTCCGTGTGAAAGAAAATCCGCCCGGAAAAATTACTTTTCACTCTTCCCTTATTGTGAGTTTCGGGCGAAAAATGTTCCCTGTTCGTAAACATTCCCTTATTGGCACTATTGACACCATTTTTTATCGTGTGAAATATGTCATGTGTTTCGGACGAAGAATGTTCCCTGATCGTAAAAATTCCCTTATTGGTACTATTGAAACCCTTTTTTATCATGTGCAATATGTCATGTCATTTACAGCAAGATTTCTATTTAATTTTTGGTTGCGAACGAGGCCACACTGGTTGTAAAATGGAGGGTAGAACTCGCAATAGCTTTTATGAATCCGGGCGAACAAAACATTTTCGGGCGAAATGTTTTCCGGGTGAAACTCACAAGGGCATTGTGAATAGACAAAAATTCCCTTCACTTGTTGAATCAGTTGAACATGTAAATCAACCAAGATGAGTCGTGTATGGTAAGTTGAACTCTTTCAGTTTCAGGCCAACACACTTGTTTTTGAAATTAAATTTAATTTATTGCAAATTCGACTTCTTTTACACATCGACAAACTATTATTTCATGAATACCATGAACGTTACATATAGCTTGGTATTGAGGTCCAGTTCCAAACCAATGGAAGGCTATCAATATTCTATACCTTACATTTCGTGCTTTATTTGTATTTGTGGGAGAGCCTTTCGGTAAGATTCACCTAATCAGCAACTTCTACGGGCACAGGAATTTTACAATAAACATGTGGTTCTATTTCAAAGTTAATTCTTACTTTGAACACTTTTTTCTGTCTTTCGTTCTCATTATCCACTGTTCGATTCAGATTCAAAAAAACATTTTTGAACAAAACTCTTGGACTACTAAGGCTGAATTTATTCACTATTGCTCAACTTGCTGAAAACTCCAAAGTTGGCCAACTTACAAGTTGACTTCAAAATTCAAATCCGTAGTTTAACTGGAAGTTGAAAAATGCTTTTATTCACTTCTTCGAATCTGAACTCCAGAGTTGAAATTCAAAAGTTGACCAACCTGTAGTGTCTAAAATATCCTTGGGATATTTGTGAAAGCATGACGCACAAGACGTCATTTTCAACTTTTGTTTTGCAGTAGAATAATTAAGCATTTTAAATAATTTTTTCCGAATAATTGCAATGGATTTTTCATTCCATGTGAAGCGCGGAATCAAAAGAATACCAAGCGATATGGAAAGCTATACAAAACGGATTAGTAGGTACAACTTTTATTTTTAAAGCAAACATATATCTCACAATAAGAGGTGAGTTTTCACATGTGGATGGATCCATGTTTATGAGTATGTTTTTACACTTGTCCGGCGAAATCGTCGCCAGGGGCGTAAACAGCTTTACTTCTTGGGGGGGGGGGGGGTCACGCCCAAAAAAATAACACAAACTAATATTTGTTTATAAAAAGTCAAGTGAGTGATATTTTTTTTCAAATTTTACTGAAGGTAGGTATATAATATAAAAGGGAAAGTCTTAATTAACTATACTATAATACATTACCTATCTTAAAAATAAGTTAAAATAAATTAAAATCGTTCATATCCTGGGAAAAGATATCTAACCTTAACTCATTTAATAATGAAGATGAAGAAATTTGAATATTAAAATATTAAAATTATTTCAAATAAATATATAAAATATATAAAAAAATAATTTCAAAACCAGTCAAGAATCAAAAGTCGGCGTGAAATAGCAGACTACGAATGTAATACCACGTTTTCACTACGCCAAGTTAGGCAATTTCGTTGAAAATATATGTTTCGAAATAAGATAATTTCAAACAAATTTGCACGAAACTAGGTGAAGATTTTACAAACGCACTAGATTGGAATCCATTTTAAAAGCTTTGAAAATCTTTAGTATATATGAATAAGAAAGAGAAAACAAGTATTTAACTCCCAAAGCTACTTCATGAAATGAGCTAAACGAAAAAATTGACAAATTTGAGACGAAAACACTCTTTTCATATTTGCGAAGATACCTCATTTTTGGTTCCAACGAAAAGTAAAATAAACAACTGAGTCGAACGAACCTTTATTAGCCGAACCCGTGAATGCGCTCTTCGTTTCTATTCCTGAATGTTACATTTGTTTGTTTTTGAGGGCCTCAGCAACAAAATAAAGCAATCTCCAGTCAGCAGTCAAAATACTAGGAACAAAATTTTTTGGATTCACTTGATCATTTGTTTTGAATTTTGTTCAGAATTTATTTTATTTCTATTAAAGTTTTTATTTCAGCTATTTCCAATTCGAATTGAAGTTGCAGGAAAAATTAGTAAAATATCATTAGTTATTTTCTGTTTCTGAAATTTAAGTAAATGGTTAAATTTTAATATTCACTTCTGAAAATGAAAACAATGCTTCTGATTTTCAAAAATTACCACTTGGCTAAATTGCTCTTTTGGTATAATAGTGGAGAAACTAAAATACATTTCAAATTCATATTTTAATTGAAATAAGATTCGTTTCCGTTGCTTTTCAATAAAAGTTTGAAAAAAGTGCAGGAGTGATTTTTATATGCTTCTGACTGGAAAAAATGTATGTCTCTAAGACTGCTACGATGGCAAAGTGAAAGACACCTTCCAAATAAATATGTACATCAAATATATATTGCATTATGGGATTTATAGGTTACTTTTGTAAAAGTTATCCACATCCAAATCAACAACATTATTGTTCGATCATAAATGTTGAATAAGTGCAAACAAAATCCATTCATATAGGTTTTCATCATAGTTTTATATAGGTATTTATGTTTTTTTTTTTCGTTAACATTTATGAGTGTTTTTTTTATAATAAAAATTCTGAAATAAATCAGCCAAGTAGGAGACTTAGCATTATTTAATTGGACTTGTTAAATTATTGATTCAAAATAGCTTTTAACGGCCTTTAGTCTTTAAAAATCGGCGTTTCGTTCCAGTGTTCTCACTTGGACTCTTCAGTTGACAGTGAGGGCCTTGTCAAGACGCAATTTTTATTAAGTTCAGTCCAACTTACATCAATTTTACAGCGAAAATCAATTGCGAACTATATCCAACCCAATTAGAATTTCTAATCAAGAATTGTTGGAAATTTTGTTTACCCGTGGCCTGGTATTGTTTACATATGACTATGAGTGTTTTTTATAATACAAATTCTATATGCAACTGAAATAAATCAGCCAAGAAGAAGACTTAGCATTATTTAATTGGACTTGATGAATTATTGATTCAATATAGCTTTTAACGGCCTATAGTCCTTAAAAATTGGCGTTTCGTCCCGGCGTTCTCACTTGGACTCTTCAGTTGACAGTGAGTGCCTTGTCAAGACGCAATTTTTATTAAGTTCATTCCAACTTACATCAATTTTACAGCGAAAATCAATTGTGAACTATATCCAACCATATTAGAGTTTCTAATCAAGAATTGTTGGAAATTGTGTTACCCGTGGTCTGGCATTGTTTACATAATAGTGTTTTTTATAACACAAATTCGATATACTACTGAAATAAATCAGCTAGGTAGAAGATTTAGCAGTATTAAATTGCACGCCGCGCCGGGACGAAACGCCAATTTTTAAGGACTAAAGGCCGGCTAGTTTGAATAAACTCTTTTCGTTAACATTAACATTTTTGGTTAGAATAACTGTAATTCGGTGAAGCAGTTGAGTGGGGGAGTTGTGGCCCTCCTCGAGATCATGACAATCGCCGTTTAAATGAAAAAGAAGAAGTGTTGTAGGCCCCAGGAAACAAACGTATATGCTGCATTTACACGACTTAGCAGCATTTTTTTCAGAATCCTGGAAGAGATTTTTTGTAATTCTTAAAATTGTTAACGACACCTCCTGATGCTTTCCATATGAATATCTTTTCAGTGTATGTATAAACGGAACTATAATTGGTACTTATCAAAGCGCAGATAATGTCAAATGTGAATGTCAACCAAAGAAAAACAATTAAAATCAGATCATATCCCCATTCCCCCGCCTTTATTTCAAATGAAAAGCAAACAAAAAAGAAGAAATTAGTGTGACACCTCCAGGATGTGATTTTCCCGACTAATTGACCGCTGAGGGTTCGGGATGGGACTGGGACTGGGAGGCAGCAGGCGGAGAATAAGTGAAATAAACTGCTTTATTTTATTTATTTATAAATAAGCAATAACGCCATCACGCATGCAATATAGATAGGTAGGTATACAAACAGCAACACACATGCATGCATATCTATATAGAAACCAAATATAAAAGTATGGTACTGGCATGTCCTTATGAATTATTTGTTGTGAACGTGAGTTCTACGTTTAATTGCTAATATTTCATATTTATCTGTTAGGGGGTTTTATTGTTTTTATTGTTTTGTTGTGGTTTTAATGGCAGAATAACTCTGCGTGCTTATATAGTGTTTGTCTTATGCCGCGGCTATAAGGCTAATTAATATATTGTGTGATGAAATGCTTCTTTTTCCTTTTAAGCCTACCCTCTCCCCCAATGCCCAACAACACGATGCATTGGACATAGACATATGTACATATGAGGATTGATATTGCTTGGCGATTGTCTCTGCAAAATGCCTCCAACCACCACCGACAAAAAGATATTTTCATGATTTGTTGCTCTACTTAGCTCATATGAAATTTATTTTGTACTGAAAATAATTTAATAATGCACTTAGATCGAAGAGGTTTGTTTAGGAAACATAGAAGTTTAATTTCAATTAGGTACACAAACGAGGTGCAGGGAAATGAGTCCCCGGGCACTAAGTCTACTGAGGGACTAAGTTCTCACTTAATGGGAACGAAATCCACTTTACCAAAGTGGTCTTTGTTCCCATGCAAGGTGGGAAATTCGTTACAAGAAAACTGCGGGGTTTTAGTTCCCTTTGAATGTGAAATAAATTCCCATGTTAAAACAGGAAAAAGAATAATTCTTCAAGTGTTTTTCAGTTTTATTATTAAAAAAAAAAAACATTTCTGTACAAAAACAAAAACTTTCTACCGAGATACCAAATTTAAATAACAAAATTTCTAAAATTTCGAATTAAACTGATGCTTTTTGATTCAGTTTTCGAAAATAAACAAATAAAAACCACGCGATTTTTTTTTGATTATTTTCGACAACTCGAAAACTGAATCAAAAAGCATCAGTTTGACATTCAGTTTTTGTTTTCGAGTTTACTAAAATAATCAACAAAAAAAAAAAATTTGAAAACTGAATCAAAAAGCATCAGTTGATTTCGAAATTCGGTTTTCTAGTTTTCTAAAATAATCAAAAAACTCGAAAACTGAATCAAAAAGCATCAGTTGATTTCGAAATTCAGTTTTCAAGTTTTCTAAGATAATAAAAATAAAAAATAATAAAAATAAAAATCACATCTTTTTTTTAATTTTAGTTGTTGGAAATTGGTTGCCAATTTATACTTTTGAGTTTCCTATAAGAAAGTTGAGCTGGTTCCCACCTTGCATGGGAACGTAGACCACTTTAACAAAGTGGATTTCGTTCTCATTAAGTGAGATTTTAGTCCCTCAGTGGACTTAGTTCCCGGGGACTTAGTTCCCTGCACCCACAAACTATATGCGCTAAATAGAGTCTTAACTCTTGTATAAAAATGTTGGTTGAAATCGGTGCAGCCGTCAACGAGGAATTTCAAAACAAAAAAATCGGTTCTATTACAGGTACCAGTACCTACCGTTATTAACCGTTATTAGTAAAATTTGTTTTTATCAAAATATTGATCATACCTCTTTTTATCAAAATTCTTGAAGGCATTTTCGAGAAACGTAAGATTTTTCTTAACGGGTTTTCAACATTTGTATGGAAGGCACCGTTATTAATATGACGTGACTTGTTCAAGTATTCTACAAAATACTCAAAAACTAATTTACACCGAGTTTTGAAAATATTGACCAAGTCGTTTCCAAAATATTAAGTTTTCAATAAAAAAATTGATTTTTTTTTTAATTTTCAATTTTTAATTTGGTTTATAATAATTTTAACACTTTTTAGAAGTTTTACCATACAAAATTGTATGGCAGGTACTTTTCCAGGCAGGTCCAAAGAAAAAAAAAATAAGAAACCTGTTAGTCAAAAAGCACTATGTATACCTACCAGGAAAATCCCTCCAGCCGTTTAGGCTGTAGGGGCGAGGACAGTAGACAGACAGACAGACAGAATTGCGAGGCCCACATTTCGTGTTGTCTATAATCGTTATATTAAGGCAAATTAATATCTCGAGCTCGATTTTTTTACGAATCCATAACTTACCATATAATGTAGTACCTATATCGCAAGTAATACCATATAGGTCAGTGTTTCCCAACCTTTTCTCGGCTAAGGGCCAGTTTGTTCACATCAGTTAAATTTAGTATGTGACTTTCATAGGCTTTAATTAACTAACGCTTATCAACCAAAATTGGCTGATTAGTGAAATCCACGATTAGCATCTCATACTTTGAATTTTTTAAACTAAATTTGATCAACAAAAACATTTTAGGATTTCCCAGCTCCACTAATCATGGATTAAAGATAATCAGCTGTGAACAAACTGGCCCTAAGTCGCACCAGAACCTTTCCAAAATCCACATGTCCCCCTTGCCCTTGGTTAAGGTTAAGGTAAGGTTGGAGCTGACAGTCTATCTTGTTACCGTCACATTAAGATTGGCCATAATAATAGAAATTAAAATAAGTGAGCAGTAATTTAATTTTCAAAACGTATATGGATTTCATTTTTCAAAATTTGTCTTTAATAAACTTTGGAAGTACCTACATAGTTCAAATCTGAATTGATATTTTTTTTTACCAAAATCGTTTTAATCACAATCGTTTGTCCACCGTTTGTCCAGGTTAGTCCAACAAAAAAAAAAAAAAATTTGTAGACCTTCGTTAAAAAGTTATTCAACATTTCGTTTTTATATAGCAAAACCCCCAAAGTCAAAAAAGCTTGACCAACACCCCAAATGACAACTTACGCGAATGAAACTAAGTTCATTCGTTTGTCCACCGGCTGCTTAAGATTATCCATACAAAAATAATCATTTTTCCACCCTTAGGTCAAAAGTTATTCAACATTTCTTTTTTATAGCAATACCAACAAAATTAAAATTTTTTTTTACCAAAATCGTTTTAATCGCAATCGTTTGTCTACCGTTTGTCCAGGTTAGTCCAGCAAAAAAAAAATTATTTTTGGGGTTGCTATAAAAAAGAAATGTTGAATAACTTTTGATCTAAGTGGTCTTAAACAGCCGGTGGACAAACGAATGCACTTAGTCTCATCTTCCTAAGTCATCTATTGGGGGCAGTAGATGAGTTTTTTTTTGATTTTGGGAAGTTGCTATTAAAAAGAAAAGCTTAATAACTTTTTTTCTGAGGGTGGACAAAAGATTTTTTTGGTTGGACAAACGTGGACAAACGATGGACAAACGATTCTGATAAACCCCACCCAAAAATGTTAACTTCGGGGTTCCCACTTCTCACAGCTTGATAAATCAACGTTTAGGAAAACAACTCATTTATATTTGTCGTCAAGAGTGTCATTAGCTTTGTTCAGCGACGTTATTCCCAACCGTTTGGAACAGTAGAGATCAAATTTTTGCTGTTCAATGACTATTTTCTTTTCCAAACTGTTCTGATTTGCTGTTCAGTCAGTCTGTTTCCGAACATTTTAGAACAGAACAGAACAGGATTTTCTGTAGGTACTTGCTTTTTAGGTAGAAAAACTAAGAACAAGTTTTCTGTTCCGTTATGTTATGTTCTGTTCTGACTTTTTCCTCACTGAACAATCCTACTGAGTGAAGTGAAGTTTGTAACAAACATTTGATACGATTGATGCATGCAGACCCTGGGAATGTTCAGAAATATATCTTCATGGGTGGAAACATAGAAGCGTAGATATTTTAGAGAGAAGTGTAATGAAGCATAATTTTAAATTATGCCCCCCTTATACCATCAAATTGCCCCCGTGTGGGACGAGGGCCCCACGTTGGGAAACACTGATATAGGTAGTAGTACCTACCTTTATCGTAAGTTAAAATAAGGAAATATGTATACAAAACAGACTGTCACCTTATTTAGTCATAAATTGATAGTTTATGAGCCACAATACGGAAAAAATCCCAAGGATGTTTTTAAAAACCATTTACCTAAATAAAAAAAAAAAAAACAATTTAAAGCGAGCCATTTAACTAAAGGCGAGTGAATAAATAAAAAAACAAATGAAGTATTCTGAATGACACTATTATATTGTATATTTCACCGCCCGCGCCCGTAAAAATATAGGCGGAATTTATAAGGATGGGTCCTTGCCAAGAACATGCACAAGCACATAGGTATGTCTACTGCAAAAGTTAATTTTCCCACAAATTTTCGGAGTCAATGTCCGAAATGACTGGACTATGTTTTTTTCTGCCAAAAACTAAATTGTCTTTTAAATATAATTACCGTACAATCCTGTATGATTCAAAATGGCTCAATTCTATTAAGAGGTGCATCGAAAATACATAAATGCGGGTAAATTATATAAATTACTATGAACAAAAAAAAACTTATAATAATTTTACAATAATTGGAACCTCTCCGGTCTTCTATTAAAGTGCAATTATTATTTCATTTGATATGCCTACGTTCACTGTGATGATGATGGGGAAGAGAGAATTTGCATGTGACCGAGATGTTCGCCCACCTCTATCTAAGAACTTTCCGCAACCACTTCTGTAGTTTAGTGTCTTTTTTTGTTGTTGTTGTTTTTCTTATGATATTTTCGTTTTGCTTGAGTTGCATAATGATGCAATGGCTTGAGATTTTGTTTCCCTATTTTTATATTTTTTGTTTCCACAATCTGTGTATAATGACATATTTAAATTTAATATGCTGCCACAATCATCAATCATCAGATACCTTCTTGTAGAGGGACCAAATACACGTTTTTTTTCATCATGGAGGATAGAGGGGTGTTGTAAATCTCTTTCAGTATAGGCAGGAGGGTCAATTTTATTAACAAAATGATTGAATGCAATTAGTTTTTGTCGTGATTCTAGATTTTCTAAAAAATAGAAGACAAAAAGTTCTCTGGTTTTCAGTGCTTGATGAAAAATTAATAGAAGCACTTATCCACTGAGGAATTTAACCCAATTTCTAACACAATTTTACATTTTTTAAAGAAAAAATCAGTTCAAATTTGTTCAAGTTTGAGTTTGAAAATATTTTGACGAAAACTATTAATAGAAATAACTTGATTCAAAAACTCAATAAAAGAACAGACTTCAAGCTTTCAAAAAATGTATCATTCTTTATCATCTGTGATTTCTTTCGTTCTTTTTAAATAATTTGGTAAACGATTTATTTTCATTTTTAAGTATTGTTTAAAAAGTTCCCCTCCCACATATACGGCATACCTCCATTATGAAAAATTTTTGTATTTAGTCCATCTACAAGAATCCATTAATATTTTGCACAAACTATTCGCGTCCCTTATTCTTAATATTATGTAGGTGTATAATTTTTTTTGGAAAAACGACTAATTTTCGATGGCTTCCCGATTTTGTTTTTTCCCAAGGGCTACTCAAATTAAATGATGAGGAGAAGTTCAGAAAAGCATTAAGCATAAACTTTGAGTTGCACACAGTGATTTGGCGAAAAATGTTAAAAACGATCCACCCTAATATACAACTAACAACAAAGTTTTACATATTTACACACATACTTTTTGCAGACCTAGTTATGGGAAAAGGTTCTTATAACATTATTGTTGCCTTCGAAAAAATTTATTTTTAAAAGCCCGACAAGAACAAATACCTGTGTCCCACATTCAGCGCAGCAGACGAAAACCATGGGTTTCTGAGGTGATTTTAAGTCGACAAACGTATAGCCTCTTCATACCAAACCCAAAACCCAAAACTCCTAAATTTTCGGTTTCGCTTTTCAGGTTTTCGTAAACCTATTGCCGGAAACTATTCTATTTTTGAGTTGTTTTTAATTACACAAGTTAAGTTAGCAGTACTTACCAGCCTTACATTTTTTTCTATGCGGAAAATGGTCTTCCTGAAATTTATAAATGGCGTTTTTAGATTGTTTTTTGACTTTGGTATCATTTTTACTTGAGATTTTTAGGGATTTGGTACACGATTTCGATTACGATGGAATTCGTGATAGGGCTGAGTAATTTTCCCTAACATTAATATGATAGAGAACGCGAAAAAAGCAGGGCCCGCAATTATGTCTGTCCGTCAGTATGTCTGTATGTCTGTATGTATGTATGGCTGTATGTCTGTATGTATGTATATCTGTATGTATGTATGTCTGTATGTCTGTATGTCTGTATGTCTGTATGTCTGTATGTCTGTATGTCTGTATGTCTGTATGTCTGTATGTCTGTATGTCTGTATGTCTGTATGTCTGTATGTCTGTATGTCTGTATGTCTGTATGTCTGTATGTCTGTATGTCTGTATGTCTGTATGTCTGTATGTCTGTATGTCTGTATGTCTGTATGTCTGTATGTCTGTATGTCTGTATGACTATCTATCTGTCTGTCTGTACCTCGACCTGCTGCCTTAACCACTTAAGCGATTTTCTTCAAACTTTGGACTTAAGGGAAAATGAATTTTTTTAGCTCTCTAAATAACGGTATAGGTACACTGAGGGAAAAAGCTATGCAACCAGTACAGAAACTTAAATGTAAATGTTATGTACTGAAGTTTGTATGGGATTGCTATAAAAAATCTCTTTACTGAGTAAACTTCATGTGTGCTCGTTTCAATTGAATTTATGTACCAAGTGAAACCCATCACCATCAAGCTCTTTTTCTATAAATACGTTTATTGAATACAAGCCATATATACTCAATACACATCTATCTGGCTAACTTATGTAATGCAAACACAAATATTTATAACCCGCCACAAAATTATGTACCACGTACAAGCTACATTTGGTCTGTATCACCTACGTTTATTTAGCACACGCGCTATAGACTCAGTACATTTCTACCTGCTATTCCACTTTAAACCCACTACCAAGTTATGCGACATGTACAAGCTACATGATAATTTGTATCATCTACGTTTACTGGGCACATGCGCTATAGACTCAATACATTTCTATCTGATATTTTATTTAAAACCCACCACCAAGTTAACTGCCAGGTAAAAGCAACATGTGATGTGTACACGCGCTATAGACTGAGCACATTACTATCTGCTATTCTGTTTAAAACCCACCACCAAGTTGTGTGCAGCTAGAAGCTACATGAGTGATGTGTATCACCTATACGTTTACTGGGCACCAGCGCTGCCGCTGAAAAAAAAATCTAAGTGCCACCAATTATTTTTTTGAGTGCCAAAAAGTGCCACAGAGTGCCAAACTAAAAAAAATCGCATATTCAAACAAAATACAATAAATATTCTTTGTTTACATATTTTCCCTATTAACAAAATAAAATTAAAAAAAACAATAGCAAAATTTATTTGCATATTTTATATATGATATGATATCATATGATAGGTATCAAAAGGCACGGTAGTGCCCAGCCAACTTCTGCGCCACACCCTTTTTACAGGATCAAACTCAGGCGATTTTCGACCCCCTTTAACTTATGTACCAATAAAGTCAGAAACTTAAAATTTGCAGTAGATATTTGCTAAGCGCCTCAGGTTCAGGCAACTCACCAAGTCTAAATTTTTTAGCATCGTTGTTCCTGAGATATAAGACTGCAAAAATCGCAAAACTTGTAACTGACTGACTCACTCACTGACAGCACATCAAAATTATGGAGCACTTCTGCTCTTCCCAAAATCGTAGAATCATTTAATTTCAAACAAAGGTAGGCCTTGTGATGCATACAAAGGAACAAATTGAAAATTTAAGATTTTTCATTGAGGGGGCGTGGTATCCGCCGATTTTTATAGACTTGATAAAAAATAACTTGGAGCACTTCTGAGTATTGCAGAAAAATGAAATTTGGTAGAGCGGTAGGACCTGAAGTGAAAGCAAAATTTTTAAATTTGAGACTGTATGTTAATTCAGATGGCGTGGAATCCGCCCATTTTCACAGAATTGATATCATTAATATGGACTGATTCTTAATATCTGACTGTCGTACACTGATGAAATTTGGTAGACTGGTAGATCATGGGATCAATACAAACGAAATATTGGAAAATTTGAAATAAGCCATTGAGGGGAGTGGCACCCGCCCATTTTCTCAGAATTGATATCAATTATTATGTGGAGCACTTTCGACCGTCGTAGAATGATGAAAATTGGTAGAGCGATACAACTTGACATGCAAGGGGAAAATTAAAAATTTTAGATTTTACATTCAGTGGGTGTGGTAATCACCTATTTTCGAAGAATTAATATATATTTAATAGAGAGCACTTCTGCTTGGTGCAGAATTATGACATTTTATAGAGCGGTTGGTTTTCGGGTGTATTTATAAAAAGAAAAAATTAATATAACGAAATTTTTCATGCAAGGACGTGGCATCTTTACATTAAATACTTAACTTTTCTTATGAGGCTTTCGGAGGCCGTTTATTCTACCCACTTTTCCTGATAAAAAAATCTTTAAAAGGGAAGTGAAATCACACCAAAACCATAAATGTTAAAAAAGAAGCCAAGTTCTTCTATAGGTATACAAAAACCTTTGCGTATCAAGTAAGCCGTAAAAAGTAGTGAGATCTAAAGTACGCCAAGTTCTAATTTTATTAAAAATGTTTAATATTAAATATTTTAATTACCGAAGCACCTCAAAATTAGGTATTCGTTTTTTACTAATTTCTTTTTGAATTTCAATTCAATTCTGTTTTAATTTTAAGTTTCTTTTCTACTTGATGCACATGCAACCAGTGTTGCCGCAAGCTGAAATGGAAAGTCGCTAGCCCAACCTCAAAAAGTCGCTAGATTGTCTGAAATTTGGGATACAAAAAGTCGTTAGATGAAAATTGGATAATAAATGTTAAAAAAAAATGTTTTCTTTGAACAACTTAAGCTGAATTTAAAAAAAACTTTGGTCTTTCAGAAATTGGAAACAGATGAATTTCTTAAATAAAACTACTGCGCTCACTCCTCACTCAACCTGTGTGTCTGTGTGTGGTGTATTTTAGTTTCTAGTATACAATTATTGTTCAAATTAACTTATTGTCAGCATTGTAAAATTACCAGGGCCGGAAATCACAGATGCTTTCCTCCAAATGTCGCTAGAAAAGTCGCTCGAAATAATCTAGCGAAATCAAAATATTTTTTGTCGCGGAAAAAATTGAAAAGTCGCTAGATCTAGCGAACGGCAACCCTCCATGACACATTCAAAGTTGATGGATGGAATTTAATAAAAGAAGTGACAGTATACACAAATCTTTCATTAGTTTTTTCGGTATCCAACACAATGTTCACTGTATTAGGTTTTTGTGGGGCTTACAAAAAAGAGTCACAAGTGTAGTAATGTTTTTAAATTGAATAAGAAAATTTAATTTTTAATATTTTTTAATGATTTTTTTTGATATTTTCATTTAAAAAAAAGAGTGCCAAATTTTAAACTTTGAGTGCCAATGGGTGCCAAAGTGCCTAACTCATTTGAAAGTGCCACTTTTGGCAGCGCTGCTGGGCACACGGGCTCTAGACTCACTACATTTCTATCTGCAATTTTGTTTAAAACCCACCACCAAGTTATCTGCCAGGCAGTGTTGCCAAGTCGAAATTCCAAATAAAGTAAAATCTGACTTGTTGACTTCATTTGTCTCTTCCAAATCAAGTAAAAAAAAGTCAAATATTTGACAATTTTGTTTCTAGTAAAAAAAAAAAGTCAAATATCAAAATACCAAATATTAATGATAACATAAATACATTTTATTAATTATAAACAAAACATAAAGTATTTCAACTTCAATTCAACGAGTTAATTAAAATAAATAATATTACATAAATTATTATTATATAAAAATAGGTACATAGGTACTTAAGTTAAGGTACATAAGTTTAAAGATCTTCAAAATCTTAGCTATCACATTCAATTTCATTGGTTATATTTTATATCTATATTTTTGTATATAGCATATGTTCCAACTTTTTTTTGTTTACTTCTGCAGGAATCCCAAAGTTATTGCAACAGTTTTTATTGCGCAAATGATTTCTTATCGTCAAAAGAGAATTAGTTAACAACAGCTGCATTCTGTTTCTTTGTTTCGTTTTGATCAAATTTAATTCACTAAAATGTTTTTCTACTTCTGCATTGGAAATTCGCAAACCATTATTGATATAGAAAACTTCGCCAACTCTTTAAATGGATTTTCTCCACTGGCATCCTTATACGAATAAACTTCGCCCAAGAAAGGCACTGTCTCTTTCATATTTTTCCATTTTATGAAACAAAGATTGCTCCACTGGCTTAAAATCTTTTCTTTTGAGTCAGGCTCAACCTTCCAGAACTGGAAGCAATGAGCTTCTTCGTCACTCACTTCCGATTTGATTTTCAATTCATTAAGTTTTTCCTCGCACTGATGAACAAACGAGTTCGGAATATGGGTGGGTTTTTCACGCATACTCTCTTTAATATAGTAAACCAAAACCAGTTGTTTTGTGCAGCTTGTAGCTAAACCAGAATGACAGCATATGATTGGGATTTGGGAATGGTTTTTGTTAGGCTGTACTCGATGTTATATATATTCAAAGGTAACTTCATTGATTGCAGTTCAAAGTATAACACATTTCACTCAGACTACACAGAAATTGAAATGTATTTTAAAATATTTTAACAAAAAGTTAAGTTGCATATTGAATGTTTGAATAAAGTCAAAAAACAAGTCAAAACACTTTTGACAAGATTTGTATTTCATTTCATGTCAACAGCGATGAAATCTTGTCAAATTTGACATGAAACAGGTTAAAACGGCAACACTGCTGCCAGGTACAAGCAACATGAGATGTGTACACGTGCTATAGATTCAGTACATTTATATATGATATTTTATTGAAAACACACCACCAAGTTATGTGCCAGGAACAAGTTGCATGTGATAAACATACGTTTACTCAGCACACGCGCTATACACTCAATACATTTCTATCTGCTTTTTTATTTAAGACCCATCACCAAGTCATGTGGCAGGTACAAGCGACATGTGATGTGTACACGCGCTATAGACTCAGCATATTTCTCTCTGCCCAACTAAATAAAAGAAAACTGTGTAAAGTTTTCAACTGATTAACATTTTGCCAAAGATTTATATATTGGAAAATAGCTCAGTGGATGCATGCTCGCTCTCGGCTTGGAAGGATACCAGTTCAAATCCAGGTAAGTAATACTTGACATTTTTTTCAAATAAAATAAAATAAATTAATATAATTTCAGAAGAGAAGAAGAGAATATCAGAAGAGATGACACAAACCAGAAGATAGCAGGCGCAGCAAGCTATAGACGTTGCATCAAACTATAAATAGTCCATTGTGAAGAGTACATATAAATATGCACTCAATACATAAACATATGTACAAGAGTACATACAAATATATACTCAGTACATAAACATATGTACAAGAGTACATACAAATATATACTCTACTCAGTACATAAACATATGTACTCAGTACATAAATTTATGTACTGAGTAAATAAATGTATGTACTGAGTACATAATTTTATGTACTGAGTACATTATATTTATGTACTGAGTACATATATTTATGTACTGAGTACATTATATTTATGTACTGAGAACATATATTTATGTAATGAGTATATATCCACTGTAACAACAACATCTTCCTTGTACTCAGCACAAATACCCAGACCTAATTTTTTCAATTTGTCAATGCAGTATTTATATTTATGTAATGAGTAAATAACAACTGTACCCACTACATTATCTTTGTACTCATCACAAGTACCCAACACATATTTATTTAATGAATCCATGCAATATTTATTTTTATGTTCTGAGTACATAGCAAATTTACCCACTAAATCATCTATTTACTCATCACCAATACCTGGGGCTTCATTATTTAAAGCATCCATAAAATATTTTTTTTTTTTTTGTAATGAGTACACATCAGCTACATAGACGCTTTAGCCATCGCAGAAAACCGGCATTTATTTATTTATTTAATCAATTTCATATTTATATCTATTCACTGAGTACCTACATAGAAGCTGTTCTCACTACAAAATCATTAATTGTGATTTGTGATAAGTCCATAGGAGAATTATATTTGTATAATAAATGCATAGCATCTGTACTTACGGCATATAATAATTCAGAATCGCGGATGACCGACGGGCTTGGAAACTATACTCACTAAAATAATCATTGACTCATCACAAATAACCTACGGATCGATACGTACTACGACCATATTGCATGAATATTTATGTGGTGAGGGCATATAAGCTGTGCCCACTACATAAAAGGGTCAAAACCACGAAAACTCGAAAAAAAATTTTGTAATGGGTCCATAGAATTCTTTATTGGCTAAAGTGCTAATACAGAATTTATTTAGCCAGTAAAGATTTCAATATTAAACTAGTACATAATGTTATGTGTGCAGAAGTCTATGGGATAGGTACATACATTTATGTGCTGAGTGCATAAATTTTTCCCTCAGTGTACCTATCTGGCATACAACTATTATGAAAAAAGTAATTTATCTCAAAAACGGCCCTAAAGATTTTGGTAAAAATGGTGAACATTTTGAATACAAACAGAATTACCAATAACGCTTATTGACGGTTCCTGTCATAGAACCGATTTTTTGGATTTCAACCAAAATTTTATAAGAGAGGTTCTTTAAAATTTTAACAATTTCGCATATAGAAATTTTCGAAAAATTAATAATTTTTTTTGAAAATGTTAGGAAATAATAACAATTAAACTAACTGCAACCAACAAAATATTTGATGGTTTTGTTAAAGTCCAATTGAAGAGGTATAACTCAAAAGAAAAGTAGTAATGTTGCATTCGGCCCTAGAAGTTAAAAGCTTGGATTTATCATCAGGACAACATCATTAAAACAGGCAATCATTCAAAAATCTACCATGCTCAACGCATGGTATTATTTTCACGTTTACTGTGCTAATTTTGAAAACTTTTGTTTTTGTTAAATTGGCTCTAGTATTGAAGATTTTTACCAATACCTTGCTATTGACTCTAGATACAATAATAAGCTATCCGCATTTAACACTCATATTTTTAAAATAGTTGTCCACTTAGGTGTTTATGCATTTTTTTCATACCAGAGACGATTTAACATTCTCAAAAATTATTTTACTTCACATTTTGTATTGAAAATCAAAGTTGAATAATTTTGTTTCTGTAAGGAGTCCAACAGTATTATAATTTTCTTCTATTTATGTTTTGGCACAAATAATGTAAAATATTGCTACGAAAAAAAATTATAAACAGAGCACTAAGGTGGTCGAAAACACTTATTAAGTGCTTTACATTAAATAAAAAATGTTGATTTGTTTTGTTAAACTTACTGGCTAAGTATAATTGAACATTTGCTGAAATTATTTGTTAGGAAATAATAACAATTAAACTAACTGCAACCAACAAAATATTTGATGGTTTTGTTAAAGTCCAATTGAAGAGGTATAACTCAAAAGAAAAGTAGTAATGTTGCATTCGGCCCTAGAAGTTAAAAGCTTGGATTTATCATCAGGACAACATCATTAAAACAGGCAATCATTCAAAAATCTACCGTGCTCAACGCATGGTATTATTTTCACGTTTGCTGTGCTAATTTTGAAAACTTTTGTTTTTGTTAAATTGGCTCTAGTATTGTAGATTTTTACCAATACCTTGCTATTGACTCTAGATACAATAATAAGCTATCCGCATTTAACATTCATATTTTTAAAATAGTTGGCCACTTAGGTGTTCATGCATTTTTTTTCATACCAGAGACGATTTAATTTTTTCAAAAATTATTTTACTTCACATTTTGTATTGAAAATCAAAGTAGAATAATTTTTTTTTTTCTAAGGAGTCCAACAGTATTATAATTTTCTTCTTTTTATGATTTGGCACAAATAATGTAAAATATTGCTACGAAAAAAAAGGTGAAATTAATTCAGTTGTAGTCGTGGTATTCAAAAACGTAAAGTAATGCAAAAAATAATGCATAGAACAAAAAAATGCACATGTCTTTTCTTGTGGTTGGGATAGAACTTTTTTATCAGTTTTCAGGACGTTCATAAAGTCTACTATGAGGCATCCAAGTGTTATCCATTCTTCACGGGGCACCCTGTTTAATAAGCGCGCACTAAAAGAGTTGTTAGTACCCTTAAAATCATTAACCACAGCGGGAGCGTAAGAAAAATATAAAAGGATTTAAAAGGAGATACCTACCGATGCACATTGCTATTGAACCTCTTAATATTTAAATGGCAGCGAAAAATAGTGCCGGGTAGGTTAGGTACCTAAAGCATTTTACATTCGGGGAGTGCAAACATTACCCTGTATTGAATAGATATGCCCTAAAACATATGAGATTACGAATGTAGGTATATTGGGTTGATACTTGAGATAAGTAAAACGGCTTGGAACCAGACTATTACTCAGCGTATTATGGTTCACAAGGCCTGATGGAACAATTTTAATTATTAGGAAGAGAAGACAGTGTCATTTTCACTCCAAAACCTGGAAGGCTCTCCATTCTTCGCCGAAAGACTTCAGATCAAAGTAAGCCTATGTACCTAACCTCTTTTTATCCCAGGATCAGGACCTATCGAAAGGATTTTTCGAAAGCTAAAATTTCCACTGGCGATGGAGTCTTTTTTTTTACTTGAAAAAAAATCAAAAATAAAAAAATAATTGTTCACAACTAATGCAAACCTACATATTTTTTTTATAGATTTTTAGCAGCCTACTTTTTATAACCCGGCTTATATAGAACCCTTTTTAATAAAAACAAAAACAAACATTTCAATAGGCATACCTACCTACCTATACTGGATGACTGATACTGGCAGCTGACAGTATTGAGGTGTCATACAAATACCTATATTGATTTGTTGTAGGTAGGTAAAGTAGGTATACCTACATATTCTGATCATTTTAATGGTCTTATCAATCAATTACATTTATCAATTCGATTTTTTTGCATTTCAATAGAGAGAAACAATAGTGCAATTATTTTATCTGCTCTTAAACACCCACACCAGCAAAGTGAAAATTAAATCTTTTAATCTTCTCTTGTCTCTGCTCTTAATAAAACTTTACTCAAAAAACTACACACATGTATAATTTTAAGAGAACGAGAGGTAACTTTCTTGCCTGTGTGTTGAATTTGGCGGGTGTTTGTGTTTTATGGTTGCGCTCGCACTCTCGCAGTGGAGCCAAATTCATCCACTACGAATACAAATTTTTTAGAGTATTGGTGAGTTGCGTACAGAAAATATAACTGTCTCCCTTTCGTCGAATAACAGCCCCCGCGCCGCAAAGTCTATCTATAACCATAATCAAACCAAAATCAACACAAATACCATTAAGAACGAAAACCCCCATTTTGTAACAACATTCGAATCGCGCATACACTCTATATGATTTAATTAATATATGCCAAAATAGCGGCAGTCTCGTTAAACAGATAAGGAGCTGATGACGATGAGCTATGAGCGGAGACAGCCAGCAGAGGCAGAGGGAAGCAGACTTTTGCTATTATTGGGGCACAACCATGTCATCCATGCTCCATCTGAATCTCCATCTCTCTCACACACGCCCCAAATAGGTTTACGATTAGTTAACACACAGCTACCGACGGCAAATACTCGTAAACGAATGAGTTAGTTGACTGTTATCTCGCACCCTCATTAGCCACAGGAATGGATGTGGATTCTGGATACCTACTTGGCTTGGGCTCCCCTTTTACGGAGGAAATTATACGCTGCTTCTAGCTGATAGTGATGTGATGATGGTGGTGCTGGTTGTGCTGCTGCTAATGATGCTTTCGGTTTGGCTCTTGGGAGTATCAATACAGTCATACACCGTCGAAAGAAATACGGTACCATGGTGCTAGTGATGGTGAAGTGGTGGAGTGCGCGCTAAAAACAAAAGCATGGGGAGAAGAAAAAAATAAGAAAAAAGCGACAAATTTTAAGCATCGCTGATTGGCCCTCGCGCTTATAATCGTACGAAGCGATTGGTTGTCGAACAAAAGGAGAGAGAACAGATAAGTGTAGCAGACGTAGCAGACCCTAAATGTCAACAAGAAAAGCTGTAAAAGGAGAAACGGAACCAGTATATGAAGTATGGAGCAAAGCACTATCGACCGAAACGAACCCAACCAAACCTACCGGGTAGATGAAGGTGGTAGGTGGCAGTGGCATATGATGAGATGATGGCGTGATGAAGATGCACAGAGAAAAGGCAATCAGATCAGTGCTCGTGGAGCTGATGCTGAAGCTGAAAATGGCACTGGAACCTGAAACCCCTCGCACCTTTTTGTTGGCTTGGCTCAGTGTGAATGAATGAGCAGAGATGGAGAAGAGAGAAACCTCCTTGAAATAGAGCGAATGTGTACCTAATTGCCAGTGGAATTACAAATCACAACGTCGACGACATGAAAACTACGATGACGTTGACTTTGACTAGGTATAGAGACTAAAGCTAAAATGATGACCAATACGAAGGCGGAGAAGCAGAAGCATAAGAGCATAGCAGATCCTGTTTTGTGTAAATATAAATGGTGTGTTGATTATGTGTGCACAATGGGAGTGGGTGGGTGTTTATAGGTGGACGAGGTAGTGCTTAACCTACCCTGGCAGCAAAAAAAAGCGATGACCCCAACCGACTCGTCCATATCTAATTGAACCAACGATTGTATGCTTGCAATTTTGTTTGTCAAAGCGAACAGGACCATATGTTTAGTTATACCTAGGTTGGTATATCTATAGATAGATAGGTACTTTTGTGTCTTGGATTACCTTTTACCTCTACGTCCCTACCTATCTCGACAAAAGAGAATGCAAATTTTCATTTGCGGAAGTAGGGGGGTTGACGACGACAGTGGGTGCCATGGTGGTGGGTTCTTCAACAAGTGCGAAAGGATTGGGAGTCGTCGAAGTCGAAGAAGGATGACTCCGCCTTTGTCGAGTCTATTTGTTGCTCTCTTTTTAATGTTTAATTTTTTTTTTTTGTTAAGGTACTTTGTAGGTATTAGGTGCCTTAAGTAAGTAAAGAAGACGACACCTACCTAAACCATGGAACGTACCACGGTAGGTCCCTATAATTAAAAATGTCCTAGGTAGGTTTTATTATTATTGTTTGAATACATCAATTCTGGTATGAATTCGGCGGCTGCATAGTATGCACCTACCTATAGATAATACAACTTTAACGTTTAATTATGGATTCAAATGTAGGTACCTAAACGGAATTTGTCTTAACATAGAAGAGGAAACTATAAACAATAGCAGGTCGTATAAATTAGGGGATTGGGGCCTTAGAGACTTGAAACTCCCAACCATTCTTGTATGCGTGTTGTTGGTCGGCAGACATAGCTGGGACCTAAAATTATGGGCTGAGTCCGAACGGCTAAGATGATAGGCACTTTGTTACGATAAGAGAGGTTTTTACATGTGGAGGATTTTTTGTTTAGGTGAAATAGGCTGGGAACTGGGATTTATTGATTTATAGAGTTGCGGTGTGCAAGGCCATAGACAGTAGGTGTATATTGATCTGATCCGACTGTTTATCAAAAGTTCCGACAGGCTAAAGCTCTTCAATAAAGGGCTGGCGCGACAATCTAACAGTGCTTTGTATAGGGATCGAAATTGATCTTGAGAGGCAGTTGTAGCTTTGTTTCGCGATACATACCAAAAATCCATAGTCCTTTGCTAATTTTGAGGAGGTCTCTGAACTGGTTTGAGCAATGTCCCGCTGCCAATTTAATCTTTAATTGCCTCGGGCGGTACAAAGATTAGATATGCAACAAACATGGATTTGCAAAAATGTTCTATACCCGAAAAGTCTAGATCTAGTTTAACGAAGTGTTACACTTTGTGATCTACCGTCAACGAAAATTTAATTATATTTTGATGGCAACAAAACTTTTGACCATTTAATGCTATGGTCAAAGGTTTTTACGTACCCAATATGCATTCAAATTCAATAGACGTTTTGATCCTCTTCTAGTTCACACTAGAAACTTTATAAGACAGTTTGTCTTCTGCAAATCCAGTTGCCGTGCAGAGGAAAAATTCCCACAAAGACATGAAAAGGATCACGTAGTGTGTCCATAAGAAGTTTGTAACATTTTAATACCAAAATATTTTTTCTCCGATCCATTTTTATTCTTAAATGTAAAGTTGACAAAGGTTTTCACTCATCCCCGTATATTCTTCTAGTTTTGTGTCGCTCCAACAAGAGTATGCTTCTTATAAGTGAAGTGGACATACTAGGAACTAGGGGTAGTATAGGCAATAGTCCAAAAGCTAATTCCCGCATGCCCCAGCCCTTCTTTTTGTTTAACCTCAAATATTTCCAAAAACGGTTATTTGGATTTTTAAACTGGAATATCTGAATTCAGCACATCAAAAACCTTCGGAAAAACAAACACTAACAAAAAATGTTGTCTTGCTTAAAAGCAATGTTTTCAAACAAGTTTAACTTGCTGATAGTAAGTTTAATTCAAGAATGAAGATTTAAAACTAAGTAAGATACTATTTTGAAAATCATATCCCCCCCTCGTAAATATTTGTCTGGCTACGGTCTTAGCTGTAGCTTCATCTTCTTACATAATTTTTTGTAGCCCGGTTTTGTCTGTTTAAATGCAAGATCAGCAGCAGATCGACAACTTATAACTTCATACGCCCTGTATTGACTGGGTTGAATGAAAATATGAATGCTTCCTCAAAACACCCTTTTCAACTTGGAAATTTCCTCCATCGACCTTTATTTTAAAGTCACTCATCACACAAACAACATAGTTATAATTATAAAAAAAGTCATCTGGCTATCAAACAAATTCAAATTAAAAAAATAGGTATAAAGTAAATTAGAAAGAAAGGATACCTATATTTGTGTCCGCAGACCAGACCAATGATATTTGCAAATTAACTCTTTCGACAGTCTACACAGCAGAGGGCATCTAATTTAAATTCTTATCTACGATCTAATTGGGAGAAGATTGCGACTAACCAATGTTGAGTGGAAATGAACACAAATTAAAAAGTTCTAGTTGATAGAACATTTTTATTAAATTTGTACTATGAGTTGTGATCTTTGCGTTATATACGTCATCAGGAAATTCGTATGCTGCCTGCAGATAATTCTTACGTTTTAATTGATATTTCCCTTTTTTTTTGAAATATTTGTTAACCATGAGTGCTATTAAATAGTAGTTCATCTCTTCAAAAAGTTACACATCATTTTTTTTCTCTTCGAACGATCATAAGTAAGATGTAGCGGTTTCAAAAAATTTAAAATGTCGCAAGCATAGATTTGTCGCACAGGTTCAACTCTTAAACGGTAAATGTTATTGAAAAGTCTTGTCTAACTTTTTTTATTTCTCGAAAACTTTGTCATTCAAGAGAACAAAAAGGGAAAGATTTTAGACAAGATCAACTATCCCTTGGAGTTATCATGCTGAAACTTAAAATGCTTGGATTCCCTCATGGATTCATCGCTTGGATTTCATCTTATCTCCAGAATAGATCTTACCAGGATACATTTAGAGTATCTTTCTCCAACCCTTTTATTGCCAAATATGGGGCTCCTCAGGGTAGGCACTAAGGACCTCTTCTTTTTATATAAGCTACTTTTTCCTTTCCTTCTATTCCTTCTAACTAGTGCCGCGCATTGCATTTTAAAAGACCTGAGGTCTTACAAACGCATATAGTTAAAATTATTATTATTATAATGATGTCTATTTGTGTATACGAAATAGGGAAATTCTTATGTTTTCGGATGATTTGAAAATTTTCAAAAACATATAGCATCTGCCATCGATTGTTGCTTTTGCAAGATTATAATTAACAATTTTGTTTTATGATGTCTTAAGAACGGTTTGAATCTGAACCCAATTAAATGTCAAGCGATGATTTTTTCTAAGAAAAGGATTCCTAGTTCATATAATTATAAAATTTCCGACCATGTTTTTCTTCGTGTTCACAATTTTAAAGACCTTGGAGTTTATTTTAATTCTAACCTCGATTTTGCGGAACACATAAATTTTATCGTTAAAAAAGCCAACTCTATGTGGCGGTTGGTAAGGCGATGGGCTAAAAAGTTTCTGGATCATTATGTTACCCGAGTATCATAAAAATGGGATAAAAGCAGTACAGCGTAATTTTATTCGTTTTGCGTTGAAGGGATAATAATGTGCAGATCCTTATAACCTTCCACCTTACGAGCATCGAATAAATCTGCTTTAGATCCAAACTTTGTCACAACGGAGGATCAGTAAAGATGTATCGATGCGCTCGATTTATTAAATTGCTTAAGTTTCAACTTTTGATTAGGAGCCCACAGCCTTCGCAGTCTGGATTTGATGAATTTACTCTAGCATCGTACTAATTATGGAATGCATGAACCTTTAACTCGAATGTGCGAGCTATTAAATTTAAAGGAACATCCTTTTGAATTCAATATAAGTAAAATTTAACTTAAAAGTGTATTGGAGGGAGTATACCACGCTCATAAATGTTTGTATAAGTCATATTGTTTTATGTTTTGTTCTTGACGGCCACATTTTTGTGTTGAGAATCCGTTCTCCTTTGTGTGTTTTGTGGTAGTCTGTCTGCTGCTATTAACTACTAAAACGCTCCACTAAGTGATGAGCCTTCAGATGAGATCAAAGCGCTCTTTGACAAAGATCTGATAGTGTATACTAAAAAAAAAAAAAAAAAAACACGGTACTAAAGGAAGTCTGTACTGATACCACGATCACTATTAGAAAAATTTAAGTGACCGTTTTTGTAAAGCGTTAACTGCACTTTTCAAGAGTTCAATATTTTCGACAACTGATGATCATTTTTTAAACAGCAATATCTTGCTCGCAAAGAAAAATGTAATAAATTTCATCTGTAGATAATTTAAAAGTCTAGAACTTCGATAATTTAGGTGCCAGTTATAGGTATCATTGAAGTCATTACAATAATAATTTTAAATTGAACTTTTGATACGGGAGAAAATTTTAATTTTTTTTAAACGGAAAAAGGCAAAATCAAATAATTTGTTGATGCCTTAACAAAGCTTAGGTTAGGTAAGGTTAGGTTATAGTGGCTGCCAGCAAAGAAGCCGACACACTTAGACCATCAATTGGTCCATTGTGATACCACATGAATCTAAGATTTTCTCGTCATCACTCGCTCACACCGATTGGGGCTCTTTACAAAGCGCATGAGACTGTTTATGTCCGAGCTTGCTAGATCCGTTGGATCATCGAAGAAGAAATCCCCAAGATGGAGTTTACGTCTTTGAGATAGGGCGGGACATGTACAAAGAAGATGAGGAATAGATTCTTCCTCTTCTTCATCCATACAGTTTCTGCAAAAAATCACTTGCGAATACTCCAAGCCTCGTCGCGTGATTGCCTATGAGACAGTGTCCGATAATGACACCAATTATGGAGCTGATATGCAATCTGCTTAAAGATATCAAACACTTAGAGCGCTTCATGTCCAGCATTGGCTAGATCTTTTTAGTTGCCAGGCAAGTGGTCAGGGCCATAGCTACCGCGGTATCAGCCCCCCGAGATACAGGGGCCGTCGAACTGAGATAAGTTTGTAAGAAACTGAAATACATTTGAAAACAATAAATTAATAAATGAAAAAATCTCTTTACTTTGCAGGTATTTTAAGCATTGTACCAACTTAATTTAGTTTCAAAAAAAAAAGATGAACGTGATGAAAGTAAAAATATAATTCACATTTTAAAGAGCTAGGCATTCATTGTATTGGCTTCGTTTTTTTCTTCTTTATTCGAAATCATTAACCCTATGTCCAAAGCCTTAAAGCATAAAGACAGATTTACAGAAAACAAGTATTTTAATAAGTAATCTTAAATAGACTTAGAGAATTAAGAAATTAAAAATCATTCTTAAGTTTGCTTATCGATTCCAGAGATTTAGGAAAAGAGTGTGGGGTAACAAAGAAGGAAAATAACGAAACGCTTTTTTTACGAATTATCAGAAGATGAGAGAATATCAGACCCGGAATCTTAATTCAAAGTCAATGGGCCCTACCAATAATCAAATTTAGTAACGACTTAAATATTTAAGGAAATTAGACTATAATGGTATGGACTATAAAAAATGAACCATACATGTTATGTTTCGTATTTTTTAGTCCATGCCATTGAATATTCATTATTTAGGGTCCACCTAAATTTTAAGTCTTATCATGTTTGGTTTATTATTTAGAGCCCATACAATGATGGTCCATTTTACTTAAATATTTAAGTCGTTAATACATTTGGTTATTGGCAGGGCCCAATGCTTACTATTGCTGCTTATACGTATAAAGTGATTTCTCAAACTGAACAATGATTTCAGAGTCTCTATGGGCCATCACACACTGGCTCAATTTTGAGCTGAACTAAAGCCAGACTTACTTTTCCTAAAATGACACACAGGCTGAGCAAATCTGGCTGAAAATTGTGTGTAGGTACATGAACCGCTTTAATTGAAATAGTACTCTTAGTTTGAGAATCGAACAAAAAAAATAATTTCCTTTAAAATGTTCAGTTTTGCATGACAACAGCTTTGTTTATTATGCCTAGAAACGAACAACTGTGTGTGTATTAGTAATTAAACTTTGTTAGTCCGCACGAAACAAGGATGAAAATTTTAGTCCTTTCATTCCTCACTCTTCAGCTCCCTTGCCTATAAATTTTCATTTCCCCAGTTTGGTCCGGCTCAAAATTGATCCAGTGTGTGATGGCTACAAGTGATAAGTGGGTGTGATGACATAAGTAATTTATTTGAAGTTTGACAACCAGAAAAACTTTTATCCTTTTCAAATGGAAACAAAATTGAAAAGGAAGCAGGAAAACTGGTTGCTTTACAATGAGGAACTGTCAGTTGATATTTTTGATGATTAATAAATTTGCGGAAACGAAGGCAAGAAAAGTTTTTGTTTGAGTTTTGTTTACTATAAGTTTAAGTTTTATAGCACCTTCATGTATGTACCTATTTAAAGACCATGTTTGTACCATTTACTACTGGATTTGTTATTGTGAGTGTTTTTGTTTGTTTTGTAAAAATAGTTTTTTGTTTGATTTGTAATTTTGGAGGGGGGCCCCTTACTAATTCTTGATACGGGGCCCCTCGAGGGCTAGCTACGCCACTGCAAGTGGTGATGTTATTCCACCTAAGGTTTGTTCTTCTTATAGCATCTTGCTTCAGCATAAGTTTGCAAGTAGCGATAAGTATACCGATATCTACCCTGTCTGGAATAGGTAGTGTTGTTTCACTTTTGGCGAGTTCGTCAGCTTTGCAATTCCCTAGAATGTCCCTATTATATGGCCTGGCACCCAACAAAGGTGAATATTGAATTGTTGTGCCATCTCTGTAAGAGAAGAGCGACTGTATGGCCTTTTTAGAGTAGATAGAGGCAGAGTCCAGAGATTTCAGAGCAGCTTGGGTATCTGAGAAGATACGGATATCCGAGGTCGACCCACGTTTTCCTTTAGCCACGATTAGACTCCGCTTGGCACACGCTACAATGGTCAGGAAGATGAAATGAGAGACTAAGATCTGTGTGTCTGAGTACACGCCTCCACCCACCCCATCATCGGTTTTTGAACCATTCGTATAAAAATGAATCGATTCGTTTCCAAGAACGTCACATCCTCCCATGTGAATCGGGAAGGTATGGCAACTTGAAAGTTTTTGTTGAAGTGGAATTGTGGGATGGTGTAGTCAATGAATTTGACTATTGGTCAGGCATAAGTTTTTTTTTAATGAATTTTTAAAGTTTGTTTCAAGGTCACAGTATTTAGCACCCCATTTATAGATTTCAAAAAAAAAATGAGTATGTCATCTTAAAGGTCAGTACTTGGTAAAAAAAGGTCAGCTACTTTCAGTAATTGGTCAGCCATAGATTATTTTATATGAATTTTTGAAGTTTTTTGTTTTTCAAGGCCGTATAAGACTTTAAGCACCTCATTTACCGAATTTTACAAAAAAAAAGATACCATTTGAAAGGTTATTAAATCGTCATGAAAGGACAACATGTTTCAGAAATTGGTCAGCAATAGGTTTCTTGTATTGAATTTTTAAATAATGTTTCAAGGTTACAGTATAAGAGTCTTCATTAAAAAAAAAAACCTATGGCTGACCATTGACCAATTACTGAAACTAGCTCACCTTTTCTGACCAATTACTGACCTTTTAGATGGCTTATTTTTTTTTTTGAGAATATACCATATATGAAGTGCTAAAGGTATTCGTTAAATGTTTCAAAATTAGTAGAATAAAATACGTTCGCTTTCAGTGGAACTTTTAATTAGGTGCCCATAATGATGGTCATAACATTAGTTTTAATTTGGCATCAAACAAATCTTTGATTTTGCTTTCCTTATGCTAATTAAGGTAGGTAGGTAGAAATAGCGGCCACGAACCGCCTTGTCTGTGTAGTCAAATTAGCGGTGAATTGCGCCGTTTTGATACTATAACTCGTTAGAACCCGAGGATGGAATTGAAATTCGAGATTGTGGGGCATATCCTCTGGATACCGTCCAGTTTGATTTTAATTTAAAATAGGATTGAACCCATTTTAATGTGTGTGGTATGACGAGTATCCAGAGTAACCAGACCAGCACCTACATGCGGACCATCCACATTTTACCAAACTAGCCAGCTTGTTGACTGACACTGATTCAATCGAATAGTCATCCGGCCACTGTGCACCATGAACCCCCATCACCAACACCCCAGTCCGCTAGCATGCGAATTGCGATCATACGTTGTTGTAGTGCGGAAGTTACCGAAGTTTGTCTTAGATTAGAGCAACTTAGTCGCAGTTTCGAAAGTTCGTCAATGTCGTCAAAAAATGTCATTCCGAATGATTGTGCTCTAGCTCTGACCAGAGAAGGGTAAAGAGGAAATGAATTACTGTTTCGTTTTCCTGCTGATCGCACAGCTACGGCAGTGATAATTGTGAGGGATTTCTAGCTGCAGTGGCCGCCTCAGGTTGCAACAACCGTGCCTATGTGATGATGTCTTGTCTGGGTCTGCGTATAAGATCAATTGCAAATTTGAAAATTAAAATTCTCAATAATGGTCTTCAATGATAGCTTATACTACGTAGTGCCTTAAAAGAAAATAAAGCATTATACAATTGATACTTTTTGACTTTAAACAATTTCCTCACAATATTAAAATGTTCAAAAATACAGTTGACGAAGCGACGTTTATAGCGACCGCCAAGGGACCAGCAAAATGTGGTCGCAATAGCCGGCGTTCGTTATAACCGACTTACCACAAAATTGATCGACAAAGAAAAACCTAGTTCATACATAGATATATGCGCTTTTAAATTTTAGGAACAGAATAATAAAGAACTTAGTTAAATTCATTCCCGACAAAAGGTATTTGTGTATATTCTAACATGTTCAGGTTTGAGCTCTCAGTTACTAACTTTTAGTTTGCAATTTTTTTCATTCGTCGTTGTTGGTAAATGCAACTGGTCGTTATAGACGATAACTTTACGACGTTATACCTGACGATCAACTAATACGAATCGAAAACCAACTAAATGAAGGAAAATTGGTCGTTAAAAGCGACTCGTCGTTTTAAGCCCGTCGTCAAAAATGGCGTCGACTAGAAAAAAATGAATGAAACAATTTCTTTTTAAAGTTATGAGAAAAAAAAAATATTTTCGACACTTAACCTTGAATAACTTTTAATGCATATGTCAGATTGAAGGATACTTGATTCAATTATTTTAATTTTTTTTTTATGCGAAGGATGTAGATTGTAGGTACAGGTACAATATCCTGTCTATTTGACTGAACAAAGAAAAAAAATTGTATACAAAGCAACTTTTACTCCAAGTAAAATAAGCTTAAAATAGTAAAATATTATTTCACCATATTGTCTAATGACACTGGATTGTGTCGTTATAACTAATATCACTTTAAATATAATAGCGTCATTCAGAATACTTCATTAATTTTTTGATTCACTCACTTTACTTTATTAGATAATATGCTATATAAAAATATTCATGGGATTTTTTTTTTGATGTGACTGATGAACTGTCAATTTAGCCCTAAACAAGATAAAGCGACTGTTAATTCACTCTCAATTAGCTTTGGCAGTCTGTTTTGTATTTGCTTATTTTTTTTTTTTTGAAATCTGAGAGTGCGATATGAATAACAAAAACCGACAAAGTTCAAAATAGCTTGTGGTGAAAAAACAAACTATGCTTTTCATTATTGGTGCACTGAATCCAAATCCAGCCCCTAAATCCTTTATTTAGGGTTTTCAAAAATCATTGCAAAACAAAAAATCATAAAACCTATTATAATAATATTTTTTTCGATTGTTTTTGCAACAGAAGGTATTTTAAATTTTGTGGGCTTTTGCCTTCCACGTCGTACTTTATGATTACAACAAAAAACACACATTTCACTGTCAAAGCTAATTGAGAATGAATAAAAGGGAACAGTTCGATAGTCAATTATTTGTTCGTATTAGCTAGAACCGATTTTAAATGTATTAATCACTTACCCTCCTATTTATAAAGAAAAAATAGTTATTTCAGCTACTAAGTTTAGGAAAACTACACCATGGAATACGATTTTTACGGACTCAAACTAAAGACAATTGCTTACTGCTCCAATTGAGTCCGGAATATTCTTATTCCATGATGTAGTTTTCCTATAAACACGGGAGCTGAATTAACTATTTTTTTCTTTTTAAATACGGGGGTTAGTTAATAGGGGTAATTTAAAGTCGTTAAAGGAGGTTGAATAAATTAAAATCGGTAAATTTTAATGGAAAGTGAGATATTCGTATATCACAATCTTAATCTTGTAAATACAAAAAATGAAGGCGTAGCTCATTATTGTTACCGCGGAGGAAAATTAAAAATGTTAACTAAATCAACTGTTGCGATTGGATTTAAAGGCCAAACAAAAGTTTTCGAAACAAAAAATATATAAATAAAACAAATCGAAGGACAAAAAGTGGCGACCCCTTCGCTTTCGTTTTTGTCGGTTTTACCTATCTGTAATATACTTATTTTGTTTTTTTTTATAATTTTTTTGTTTCGTATATTCATGTATGAAGGTATATAGATAGAATATACTTTTTTTGTTCAACTCGCCTCACTCTCAGTTCTCAGAGATATCAGGGCAGTCAGAGCCTCAGAGCAGCATCAAAACAACGGCAGCCAAAGAACAAAGATCAATGTGAATGAATATTTAATCGTTTGTAGATTCAAAAGATTCCTTTTAAACGCTTTCTGGTGGTGCATATGTGTGTATGAAGATAGATAACTTGACAGTATGTACGTGAATTTGAGACAAAAGCAATAATTTATGCCATTAATTCAATTCCACGACATTTTTGGTATCTCTTCTGAAAATGGTAAAAGCGTTGTTCGATTGGAGAGCCTCCTCCCAATGTTCCCAATGTCAATGATGCGATGATGATGATGCTGCTGCAAGAAGTATAGTGCGGGAGGGACCCTCCATCGCCATGCATGCCGTGCCGTGTGGTTTGATATTCTTCTCCGCGGCTCAGGAAGATGAGACAAGAAGTTGCTGATCATCATCATCATCATCATCCGTACCGTATGCATTTCGTCAAGGAATTGACCCTTACGGTCTTCCTTTTGCTCTTTAGTTGTGATGGTTATTTTTTTTTGTGTGTCTAACTTGGTGATATTTTACATTAATCATTGATCGACATCCGTTGATAGCACAACAGAAGCAGGATCAGTACTTGTTGCGTTCATAATGAGGCTTAGTTCTGTGATGATGATGATGACGGAGATCAGAATTTTGCGTGCGGGTTATGGTACAGTAGGGATAGTTTCGTTTGATTTAATTCAATCTAAGGACCGAATTGTTTGGAAAACTCAAAATTCGAATTAAAAAAAAACTTTAACGTCAAATTGAACAAAAGACTCGTTTTGTCATCACTCTATATAAAAATGCGTTCGAATTTTTTGGAAAATTCAGCACTCAACAGCATTTAAAGAGTCTGTATTTGTTCCTCTTTCATTTAATTTTCCTCAAAAAGGGTTAGAAAACAATCGAAGAATTTCAACTTTTTGGTTCAATAGGTACATATTTGAAGTTTTTCGCTTTTAATTTCTTTGCCGATGCGGCTGATGCTCCATAAAACTATCTCTCACTTAATTGAAAATTATTCACCCTTTCAGAAAACCATCATAGAGAAAAATTAATTGGCTGGATGCTTATATCCAACTGATGCTCGTAAGGAATTTTCCATTAATTCAGCCTGATGCAAGCCCTTCCTTCCCCACTACGCGCCGCGCTGCCAACTCTCTAACCCAATTTTAATACTTTTCTCCAGACGTGGAGTAGTCTTGTCTTTTGGAAATCAGCTTTTTGTCCTTTGATGTCCATACCTACAGGTTTCATAGTCTAACTATAAGCTTCTGGACAGAAAAAAATCTTCAAACAATTTCAGGGTAATTTTCCTTCAAACTTAAAAAAGGATCAAAATTAAATTAAAATGTATAGTTGTAGGAAAAATGTTTTTTTTTGTTAATCCTAAAGCACTCTTCACGTTAATTTGTAGTTGAAAAGTGATGCGATGCCCAAAAAGAAAATTAAAAGGAAAAGATGGTAATCGACGTAAGCTGAATTTTCTTTTGCAAAAAAAAGTGTATGTGTACTTTTTGATATGACTCCCTTCTTTACGTCTTTTCGCGTTGGCATATGGTTCACATACCTACATTCATTTGTATTTAAAAAAGCATACCCATCTTATATGAGAAAAGACGAAGAAGAAAAAGGTAGAAAATTATTTCTGCATACGTGGAAAAAACAGGGCACCCACCCACAAGCACCCCCTTTCACTCACACAATAAATTTTGTTAAAATAAAAAAAAAAAAAATAACAAGAAAAAACTCAAAGATCAGAGAAGAACTTTCATAAATCACCCGCTGCTGCAAAAATTTTTACACATACAATACAATGAGTTCGAGGGGTGAAACAAGCATATGCAGCACACGCGCCTTATAAAGCAGAAGCACTAAGTAATTTTTTTTAGTTTTTAGTTTATATTATGTCCTTTTGGTCCTTTTGTTGCTGCTGCTGCCGGTTAAGTTGCATTTTCCCCAGTATTTTGGGTTTTGGGGTTCATTTTCCCACCCTAATTTCCATGTGTATGCGATAACTGTGAGGTTTTTTTTAAACTTTTTTTATTTTGTATATCTACTTCTTATAGTCTTGGAGCATGGAATTTTTTTTTATATTTTTTTATTTTTTCTTCTTTTTTCTTAATTTTGCTTTCATGTGTGTAGAGAGAGAAGAGCAGCGTAAGTGATGCGTGGAAGGGGTTGGTGAAAATTTACATTATGTATGTGATTCATTTTAAATTGAAATTTGTATATACTTATTTTCTTATGTTGCTGATGTGTGCTATTCTTGACTTTTTTTAAGGGTGTGCTTTGTAGTCTTTTTAGACTCTAAGGTGTTTGCAGTTTTTCTTTTTTTAATTTTAATGCGAGTTGTAGAAATTTGTTGTCTTGCATCTTGGAAAAAGTACGATTTAGTATAAGTATTAAAATTTTATTAAAAGTTATCAAACATTAACAAAGAAATAATTTAAAAAAGACTACTTTTCCATATAAAACGGTAGAAAACTAACTTAACTTTCACGATTTCAATGACATGATATTCCTGTTTAAACATGACAACATATTTAAGAAGACATCATGTCGGTTCAACTTGAATTTCATATATGTAAATACATTTTTTTTATCAAAATTTTGTTAATTTCAACCAAGATCGCTCTATATTACCATTGATTTTTTAAAAAAATTCATACATGTTTGTATTTGTTACAACAATTGTTTACCTAATGAACTTAACTTGCTCTTTAGTTAACTTAGCACTTTTTGATTTAAAATAACATTGTGTAGACTGTAGAGTATGACAAAAATGAAGCTTACTTTAAAACGACATTTAAATCTTGTATCCTGTTAAATATTTAACCTTGTCAACCGTGTTGAAAAATAACAACCTGGTAGTTGATTAACTTGTAACTAATTTGTTTCTCTGATTGTTTGGATTCATTTTTGTAATCCTCCTGATTTCAAGGACTTACCTTAAAAGATCCAGTTTATTAGATATATGCTTATAATAGTTAGTAGACAGAGTTCTGGGTTTGGATCTATTCTAAAAAATTCAGAGTTCCTGCCTTTTGCGATGCAGTGTGAGCGTTTTTTGTCATGACAAAGTGCCTCTCATCATAGCATGACAGAACATGGAAGGACCCCTGCATTCCTGTCACAGTGCTCCACATCTCCGCGAACTAGCCGCCGCATTAATTATTTTATTTTTATATAAACTTCACAGATAGGATTAATATAGAAATCAAGTTATAAGCATCAATGCAGAGCGCTTTGTAACAAAAATCCAATATGCAAATAGATTTTACTGCAGAAGTTCACCTTCAAAAAATAATCCATTATATGGGTAGGTAAGTATTTTGATGTCGACCAAAGTAAGGAAAAAAAAATAATTTTAAAAATATGCGTTTCAATATCGATTTCCAAAATCAGAAGTCTATTTACGCTTTTTTCTGTTATTTATTTTCCAAAATTATTCAGAAGGCTTCTTTATCCAATTCGATCTTGAAACGATATTATGAAGAGTATATTCAACATCATACACTTTGAATAGATCACATACAGTGATGGCCGTCCGTTGCCTGCATTGCCAAAGGCAAAATAAACTTCTAAAGATATGCAAACCAATTCCAAAATATACCACAAAGACAGACCTACTTATGCAAGAGAAGAATGAAGGGTATAGACGCAGAACATAACTACTAGATGTATCTGAGTGCCAAAAACCTCGCATAAACTACTTACTAAACAAACAAGCAACAACACATACCAAAAAAAAAAATGCAAGACAATATGAAAAAAAAAAAACTATGAATACACGAGTAATACTACTCATCTCAAAACATTCATTATGCCCGATGGTAAATACGTCAAGGCAGGCAAAAATTTGCATAAGAAAACCCAAAGTACGTGTAGGGTAAATGGGGATAACATCTCCCATATGAAAGGAACACAAGGTTCACCGTGACTGAGAGATTTGAGACCAGGCGCGGATACAGAGGGGGGAGTGCTGAGATCATCGTCAGTAGCGAAGTGATTTTGTAAAGACTTTGTAGTCACAAAGTGTCACAAGTCACAGTGTGTCACTTAGAATGTGACTTTGACAGGCTCTAATAAATTAATGCTATTCAACCACCAAAATCGGTTGATGAGCGATATCAACTCAAACTTTGGATTTTATGAACAAAATTTGGTCAAGAAACAATTTCGACGATTTACTAGTTCCAATAATCAGGGATTAAAGATGAATAGCTGTGAACAAACTGGCCGGCCATGGCCCTAAGGACATCCACTCATGAAGCTCTCGATCCATATTTACATTGTCCAATTTCTGTCAGTGTTGAGTGGAACAATCGTGTAAAATTGGCACTAAGTAGCATTTCCATCTGCCTGAAGAAACTTCTCAACACTAGGCAACAATTCAAATTAAGTGTATGATTGATGGTTCGCATTTATTATTTTCGCTGATTTTATTTTTTAAGCATTAGAACTGAATTTTGACCAGAATTTTTGAATTTGTGGGGCCTGAAAGGGACAAAATTCAGTTTCTTGTAGTTTTTTTTCCGAAAATATGAAGACAAAAATTGTAGATTAGAAAATTCTTCACAAAGAGATGGCAACAATTTTTTCATAAGAGCAACAGTTTTTAAAAATTCATATTGGAACGTTTGAACAAACAGTTCTACAATCCTTTTTTTGTGTGTAATTGCCATAAGCATTAATTTTTATCTTGAAACTTTTTAAAAAGAAAAACCCATAGTGTTCGATATATTTACAATCAATCAAATTTCACCCCTCCCCCCCTAAACTCAGGTCCAAATTTAGGGTGCTTTTTAACAAATGCTTGAGACCTAAATAAATCTCTTTACCAAAATTCAACTTTTTTGAAATCAATTAGATGTCTGTTGTGCCTAATTGTTTGGTTTTCTACATTTTAAGCTCAAGTGAAATTGTATCCCCCCCCCAAGTGATCGGTGCTGGTTATATATCTGCTCCTGTTTGAGATACAGAAAGTTTGCTTTTAGTAAAGGTATAGAGTCTGCATGCGTCTGCTGTAATGCAACATTCAGGTCCTATAATTCTGTATGTACGCTTCTTTGAGTGGAGGGAATATGAACGTGTTCAGCCCACGTTTAATCCATTCATTTAAATAAAACTAAAAAAAAAACCAAACGTAAGGCAAGGAAACGGAGAATTTTAATTGCAAAATTAATTTCAAGGAAAAAAGTTTAGATTCATATATGTCGTGTTTGTGTCATATGTTCACATGTATATATGCACTATGCAGAAGGTATGAACGCTTAGACCTTGCGAGCGAGCAAAAGCAATATTTGTTGTTTTGGATTTTTGATTTGAGGTTCAAGCAATATGTACCCACTCTTGATACCCGTAAATATACATCGAACACCATCATCATCTTGTGCTTACCAAGAAAAGATTTTTGCTCATTGCGGTTGCGATGTGCGTCTTTTCATCGCTGCAATCCTAGACCATCCAGGATATACCTACCAGCTAGAAGCCTACATTGAAAGACGTATGTATAAAAAGACAGCAGCACGTCCGAGATCGTATAGTTGTGGCTTCTTTTCCATCTTTGTTTTAGACTATACCTAGAGCGTTAATATATATAAACGATGGATGCTTCTTGAAGCAAACATCCTACAGGGGCCATTTCCAATCAAGTTCATAATTTTAACTAGGATTGACAATACGGCTATAGAACGGAGAATAATGTATGAGCAAGAGAGGTCAATCTGCAAGAATTTTCCTAAAGATATGGCTTTCAAGTTGGATGCAATATTTGACAAATAGAAAAGCTGTATGTTTCTATTGGTATCGCTTTAAATATCGCTCTTCCAGCGACGAATCAGACATTATGTACCATACTTAAACATTAGGGTGTCCGTTATTTCCCAAACTCATTTTTTTTGATATCACACCCCGTCAATCAAAAGTTTATGCCGAAAGAAAAAGTTGTTGCCAAAAAAAATATTTTTCCGAGGTTATTAACCCGTGCCCTTAAGGTCATTAAAAACGCTAAAAAATTTAAAAATATTTAATATTTTGAAAAATCAAAATAAATAGTTTTTAAAAAAAACTTATTACTTAATGAAAATCAATGAAAAAATAACAAACTGGTGAAGATCAAGAGAGAAAAAATAAGAGACAAATATATAATATTAAAGTATTTATTAACTTTAAAAGTCGAAATAAATTATAATTAAATTTTTTTTTAAAACATTTATTAATGCAGTTTTTTAAATCAGAATTCACAACATTTAGAATAACTTTTATAGTTCGAGAGAAAAAAAAAATAAAATGTGAAAATTGTAAAATTCGCATACAAATTTGTATGAAAAAAGTATGATCACAGAGGCACGGGTTAATGACCTGGGAACAAATTTTTTTTGGTCGATAATTTTTTCCTTTGGCATTAACTTTCGATTGACGGCGTGTGCTATCCAAAAAAATGAGTTTGAGAAATAACGGACACCCTAATATACATACGTAATGATTTTTATGCTCCAAACCAACTTCCCATGTTGATTCATAATTTTTCACGACCCTGAAACAGCGCACGGACAATTTGGTCAAGTGATTTATCGAACTCTCTAATTTGTAAAAATTTTCAGTACCTATACGTATGTGTTTTTTCTTTATTTGCCAAAAGACGCATCTTTTCGCCCAGCACCTACACAAAAAGTATCTTATAGTGAATGCATTCAAGCCGTCCAAATGAGAATACACACTGAAGTGCAATCAAACACTTATCGCTGAACGTCCTCCGTGGGTGGAAGAAATATGCTCAAAAAAGTGTTTAAAATATTCCGCTAAGCAAGTCGCATGCGATGCGCAAAGTAAAAATTATGACGGGCGTGTTTAACGTATGTAAACTATGACACATCAATTTACAAATAAATATTTTGACTTTGTAATTAAACCACAAAAGCAACAACAACTAGAGATAAAAAGTTGAACTTTGTCAAATTAGTTAGCATTTCCATCACTATATTTAAAGGATTTTTATGGCCTAATTTAAACGCTAAAAAAAAAAAACAAAAAAACTTTGATATGGTAATAGCTTTAATAAGTGTATTTTTATTTTAATCTTAGGCTTCTATATGGAATACATTAAAACAAAATTAAATTAAAAGCAATCATTAGCATAGGTATATGTCGTCAAGAAGATTTTCATTAAAAAAAATCGTCGAGATTTTAAAGCTTGGTTGTTATCTTCATATGAAATTTCATTCATAAATATTCCAAAAAAAATAGGCAGAATTTAATTTTTAAACAAAATATATAAAGGGTGTTTTTATTTATAGAAGTTTGATTTTTTTAATTGGAAAAAATATTTCTAATAACAGTCATTTTGACAGCTATGGACAGATGATTTAGGCCTAATATAGATTCTTGCAATTTTTAATTTGTGTGATTAAACTGAACCACAAAACATTTACCAGGAAAAGGAGGTATGAATGTACATACTATGTAGAATGCAATAATATGAACACTCCGCAGTTTTGCCAATGTGTCTCGTAAATGCTGTGTTTTAACGGTTAAACTTTAGTTTTAGCCTTATTCGGGGGTTAAAACTTACCAAACTGATACTAACTAAACTTCTTACACGAATGCATCTACCTATTATACATAGGACGACTTTTAAATTTTTTTCTTTTTGTCATCTATTGTTTACACTTTTGCCCTTAGATGTTGGTATTTTGAAATCTCAGAAAAAAATATGTTTTCTATTTATTTTGTTCCTTGAAATAAACTGATTTTTTTCCTCAAGCATCACCAAACTAAAAAATCCCCTTTTCGAATAACTCATTATTTTTTTAATTGTTTGATAAATATCAATTTTACGAGATGTTCATTGTAATCTTTGTTTTAACTACAAAGACATTCCAGACGCTTCATTATCAAAAATCCTCCAAAAACCACTGTTAACCCCTTTTTATTATAACAACAACGACATTCTTAATTAGTACGACTTGTTTCCGAGAGCGAAACCCTTTCTATAAAGTAATCATTTTCACACCGGAAGTGTTGAACTTCAGCCCTTTTTCAGTCGACATCTTTATTCGACAACCGACCCCAATAAGTTAAGAGATGCATTGACATGGTTGTTAGTTAAATCCTGAACGAGTTTAATTGTCCTGATTTGTTGTTTTTAATGATGATGGAGCGAGGAATTTGGATGGGAATTTTTTGTCATCTAGTCTAGTATAATTTAGACGTGTGTCTGCTCAGGGTAGGTAGGTTGGACTTGGAAGGTAGGTAGGTATATCATTTCTGGACTTTAACGAACTTTGTGTAATGTAGTTTATGTAAATTTGCCTGTTTTGTGCAATTCACGTGTCATCCGGATGTAGGAGGTGGGTACGTAGCGTGGGGGTGCGAATGGTGTCCTCGGATCATCATTTATGATGAGAGTGGTATGGTGGTGGTCGGTAAAAGAGTGAATGAATTAGAATGAAGGGAATATAATGGAATGGTTGAACGGTTTCGATTATAGATATGATTTTTCGTGTAATAAATGACATCAGCAGTTCTTGCTTTGTATTATCGGGTCATGTAAAATTAATCGTTATAAGAATAAGTTGACAAAGATGACACGCCCTTCTTTGAGATGATATTCCTCTTTATTTGATAGATTTGTTAAAATAATCATGCTAATGACGAAGCACGAAGCTTTTCATTTGATAATAAGAGAGAAATATTAGAATATTTGTATGTACTTCAGATACATATATGTATATTAGGGTGGTCCTTATAAAGGTCATTGCCTTATTTTGAATGACGCACCCCCCTATTTTGTTCTAAATAAATACAAAAAAAATTCAGTAAAATTTTAGC